>OMLP01012653.1:44316-57566 GCA_900302685.1 Spondyliosoma cantharus
CAGGGGCCCCCCCAAAAAAAAAAAAAAAAAAAAAAAAGTCACGGCAGATTTCCCCTGCTTCTCATTCCCTTCAACTTCCCTCCACTGAGAAAATGTATACCGTTTTTAATCACCATCAAATGCAGGAACAGTTCGAAAGCTGGTAAGGGAAAACGATATAGCCAGCGGCTCCTGTGAGGAGCTCTTTTTCTTCGGTCCCAATCAAATGAAACAGGAGAAGCGAACCCTCCTGTCGACAAGCACCACACGTGAAGAATAAAAACACGGCGCACTTCCGGCTAAAACCTTCAAAGTAAAACACAACCTGGACCCTAGTTTTGCTGATTTAAACCACAGCCTATCTGTTTAAAAAGAGTGTCAATTCTCCTCGAGCTTGTTCACCGTTATGAACACAATGACATCAAACTTATTTTCTTATAATGACGTGCAGCCTATATAATACACTGCAGATTTAAATACGGTCTGTTACATATATTACTGCTGTATAATTGAACTTGTTACAAATGCACTGTATATAGCCTGCTAGGCTATACAATCACAGTAAAGAGAACTCAAACATTTTTTTAAAAAAACAGCAGCACAGTTAAATACCTTCAGGCACATAGATTTCTTAAATCTGGGATTCGGTGACGATCCATGCAGACACACACGCGGTGTATTCATGTATGTAATTCACGTATAGCTACTGTAAAAGGTTTACGAATTGATAACATGTCACAGCTTCTTTTATTTTGAAGTCAGCTGCTTCTCTTTTCCTGCTTTGTGTTTGTTTAATGCTGCTGACTTAATGCAAATCAGTCTGCTGACGTCACAGCCTGTTTATGCAGATGCTTCAACATGTCTATTCAGTGTTATTCATGTGTTGCTTTGATTTCCTATGAATTACCACAAAATACACAACCAGAAAATCAGTCAAAAGCTTGGTCTGTGTAAACACACTGCATTGCGAGTTTTACCATTCACTTATTTGTTCATTACAGTAGTTGTTATTATTTCTGAAATACATTTGATAGTAGATTACTTAGTCTCTTGTCCTACAATTACTTATAATTCACACTTTTCCTCCTGCGTTGGAAGATGCCGAAATGAAATCTGACAATATGTTTGTCCAAAACAGCTCAATATTGATATTGAGACAATATCGTAGGTACAACTAACTGCTTTCACAAAATATGAACACGATGATATTCAGATAAATACATCACCTTACTGTAATGTAGCCTTTAAGACCACACTTTATGCCATATCATGATATAATGATATACAAAATCTAAAATGATATACAGTCTCATGTCTTTTAGCATATTAAAGGTATTGATATACTGGCCAGAAAGAAAAGAAGAATAACACTGAAACCCACATAAAAGCTTTTTTACAGGAGCATTATTAAATGTATTAAACTCTGAACCACCACAGAGCAAAAATGGACATTTGTAATAACCACAAGCATTTTTTGTCTGTTTGCTGTCTTTTTATCACTCCTCCACAGCATTAAGTACCACATAAAAACCTGTGGAGCCTCTGACTATACAGGCTTTGGATCAGTTTCAGTGAAAATAATCAACTCAGCCAACTCATTCAGTTATTTATTTTGTCTTAAACTTGGTGGAAAGTTATTCCTGTCTCAGCACTGGGGCCATAGTGGAAAAATGTGAGAGAAAACAAACTATCACGACCGGAAGATCCTTGAATCCTGTTTAGTCTCTTGAGAGTGTTTACCAGGGAATGCAGCTCTCCTCTCCCTCCCTGGCCCTTGAGACGGGTGAACATTTTACCCGGTTTCAACTGGAAAAAACCTTACATTTATTCCATTCTCTTTCTCATATAGTTCGTGGCTCGGGCACTAGCTGTATAGCCTGAAATATATTGTTTTTGTACAACCATTGTGAATTAATTGTAATACATCACACCTCATGGGAGGGCTCATGTCCTTCCAGAGACTATAGCCTTCCTTGTGGTGGAACCGGATGAAGCAGCGATTCACTGATATCAATCATCAAGAATTAAGAGTTGCGAGTGCATGAATCACATCCGAGAGCGAGAAAATTTGTGTCTAGTCAGTCACAGGAAGTGGAGGCAATGAAGATAAAGGCTTTGTAAAAGCATGACACGTCCAACGGGCACACAGATGGTTGACATGCTCTGTCAGAAGACATATGGAGCATAGCAGAGGTTGTGACAGACTGTAAGTGACCCAAATGTAGTCAACTTTAAAATCATTTAAATTAAAAGTCTTTCTTTTGGCTTCACCAGCTTCCCTCCTCTCACTAAAAATGCTCAGGTTGTGTCCTCGATGGTCAAATCTAAAAGCTGTAGGGCTGTGACTAAAGATTATCTTTATTACCCATTAATCTGACAACTGCTTTCTATAAGTCTATAAAATGTCAAGTAAAATGTGAAAAGTGCTCATCGCAATTCCTCAGAGCCAGAAGGGACATCTTGCTGCTTTGCTTTGTCATTTACCATCATAAGTGACGAAGCAAAGCAGCAAATCCTCACATTAAGGAAGCTGGAACCAGCAAATGTTTGACATTGGATTAAGCAACTCATCGCTACAGCTCTTAAAATTGAGCGGGAATCATGTCACATCACTGGGAAGAGTCAAGAAATAAGAAAAATGTATGTACACATCATAAAGCATCTAACAGCAAATGCAAAGTTGAGGCCAACTTGAAAATGTTCCGTTCCGTTTTCTATTCCGCTTTTCCCTCACGGGGTCGCGGTGATGTTGTCCCCCTTTTTCAGGGGGATTACTGGAGCCTATCCCAGTTACTCGATGGGCGAAGGCCAGGGTACACCCCTGAATGAGTCGCCAGCTCATTGCAGGACCCTTACTGATGGCAGAGGCTAGTGCCAACTGCACATCAGGAGCAATTTTGGGGTTCAGTATCTTGCTCAAGGACACTTTGGCATGTAGCTCAGTCCCACCCAGGGGAGCCTGAATTCGAACCAGCGACCTTCCGATCAGTGACGGCTCTACCCACTGAGCTACAGATCATCATAAAGCATCTAACAGCAAATGCAAAGTTGAGGCCAACTTGAAAATGTTACAGATTTAAACCGGTGATATACAGTATGCTCTGATTGCAATGTTACGATGTATTATAAGTCTTTGTGTCCACAAGAGATTTAACCTGTGATTGACTGATAATAAAGTGTCACTTAAAACTGATCTGGTGACCTGGGATGTACTGTTAACGTTTGTACCATAACAGGACCTCTAGAGCCACCTTGTGGTATGTTTTGGTCAATGCAAGGAAAAAGGGACACTTGAATGAGACTTTAGTCAGTTGACATTTTCTTCATTTTCTTCATTTTTCTGGTCACAACATCCAAACCTCCTGTCATCATCATCACATTCATGACAAACAGCTGTCATCATTATCGCATTTATAACAAACAGCTGTCATCATTATCACATTTATAACAAACAGCTGTCATCATTATCACATTTATAACAAACAGCTGTCATCATTATCACATTTATAGCAAACAGCTGTCAGTCTCATATCTTTTCACAGCAGGCATTTTGACCTGTCACAGCAGGCGATGCACAGGTGTTACTAATCACGGTAATGATCCCGACTCAGTTCTATTCAGGTGTCGGCAAGTCACGGCGGTGTGACAGTGAGCCAGCGTGAACAATGTCAGGACCCTGAAACCAAAATGGAATTCAGCCATTGTTAACTGTAATTTTCCTACAACTCAACATGTCGTCTTTGAAACAGAACCTTGCTACTGTTTTAACGTGTTTGTATGAATATCTGTACTGTGAAATATCCGTTGGTAACTATTTATAGTATACTCATTTCTATGGATGACATACAGTAAGACGGAGAAGAAAAAACATCCGCACATGCACTGTAAGTCAACAGCATGGCTGGAGTGTGCTTCCATTTGTTCGATGAGAACTCTACTCAGCAAACTATGTTCCTTGTAGGTGGTAAATATGACACTAAGTTAGCTCTGTGGAATTACTCTCGTCATATTGCAACTACATATCCTTGTGACATTTCTACTTACTAATACTATGCTATTGAGCCATCCAGTGGTTAAATGGAAAACAACAGATACTTCAGGGCAGTCAGGCTGGGCAGGACAGTACAGTGTTGGAAAAAGTGCCCACATATTTTACTTACAGAACGTACTTCAGAATACTCTTTAAAGGGTTCATTTGCATGTGTATATATATGTATGTGTGTGTGTGTGTGTGTGTGTGTGTGTGTGTGTTAATATGTAGATAGGTATGGTGAGGGGTAAAGTGGATGCTGGTGAAAACATACTTAAATCATTATAACATATATCATTAATTATGGGAACAGTGCATGTTTATAGAAGAAATCAATAAATAAGCTATAATACATAAGATAATGGTTGATTAATTGAATCATATTTTGCAGGAGATATTTGGTTATAAATCATGCATAATTGTATGTTTGAATATGTTTATCTATTTATTCATAAGTAATGATTAAATAAGTAGCCTATGCTGAATTATGAGCCAAAGATGAATAGAGTGAGGGTTGGATTAGATGAGTTCACACTTCTTCCCTCTCCTTTTGGAACATGTCATTGGAATTGCCTGTTTTCAGATGCTCTACTCTTTTGTTGTTTCGTTCGTTGATGAAAAAAAAGTACATGTTGGAAAAAAAAGATTTCAATCAATCAATCAGTACATTCTGCATTCTTATCCTTAGCAATCATCCTCCTCCTCAAATCTCAGAGAATGAGCAAATCAGGACTTTAATGATGTGTACAATACAAGTATTGCTTTAGCTTAGCTTTTACAAAGATATGTAAAAGGAAGACACCAAAATTGAATAAATCAATTACAAAAAAAGAAAATGCCTTCTCCAGGGCCCCAAAAGGGTGGGAAAAAGAGGACTGGAGGGCGAAGAGGTTCTGAAGGTGTCAGATCAGGAGCTGCTACTCGATGTCCCGTCTTCGCTGTTATGTCCTCAGCCTCGGGGAGACGGCGGTAGTGTAATAATAGACACACGATAATGTTGTGAAAACTATCCAGCACTACTTTAATTGCTTCTGTTTCTTTTTGTTCTCACTTTGTTATAGTGGGAGGTGGTAATGCGCCTCAACGCTGGTTGCCAGCCACCTTAAAGGGAAACAGAAGAAGGAAACGCTGCAGTAACAGTTAACTGTCAGAAAGCCGGTGTGTGGCACGGATCTGGTGTGTTTGCTGCTCTCACTGGTGTACTACTGCTGTGCACAATCATGTCAGATACAACAGGCATCCATGGTTACACACACTCTCTCTCCACCGCCCCACACTCCTGTAGCAATATTACGAGTTCATCAATTTGACCAAAAACAAACGAAACACACAATAAACAAAGCTGAGTTGTATTTCACTGAGGACATCATGACTCTGTTAATATTAAGGGCAGAGGTCAGTGATAATCACCTGTACACGTATCTTTGCCTCTAGCAGCCTTCAGCAGGAGGTGAAACGCTGCGGGTTTCCCTACAGAGACATCATTTAGTTCATTTGTCAAATTGAATTGAATAATTATGAAAAATGGAAGGTAGGTTTGTTTGTGTTTGACTCCGCTATACTTAAAGATAATTAAATGATCTTTAAGATCATTTTTTATATAATTAAAGATCTAATTAAAGTAAAATAAACACCTCTAAATTGCACCAAAGCACAGTACTTCAGTAAGTCTATTTAGTTACTGCTAGCACTGTTTGGGTTTTCATAGGGGAGAAAACCACCATGTCTCTTTATCTGCTGAACTATTATGAATCACTTTTTTGAAATAAATCATTCTATAAAAGGGCTATAAGTTGTAAATATTGTATAAGTATTGTTAAATTGTCTTGTTAAGAAATTGCTTTTCTTTTCCGTATCAATCAGTCATAAGCCACTGAAAAGGACAACTTTTGGTTTGCCAGACTGTGATAAATCCATCTGAACTGTTCCTCTTGCAGTGCAACATTCATGAAGACCAATCTGATGAACTCTTTGACCTCTGAGCTTCAAGAAAAGAAACCAATCCACTGATTAACACCTTACAGAACTGATGGATTATTAGAAAGTGATAAAGTAATGACCCCTAATCAAGGATTTAAAAACACCTGCAGATTTGGTGGCTTATTCAGACTTATTTTGTCCAAAGCGAAGGACGCACACAGACTGAACAAACTCATAAAGAAGAGTTGGTCTGTTGTTGGCTCTGAGCTTGTCACCCTGGAGGAGGTGACAGAGGACAGGTAAATAAAACTGCACCTTCTGTTCCACTTACCTTTACTCCACCAGACCATAACATTTTATTTTATTTACCTCAGTATTTTATTTTATAACTACTTAAGCATTTTATTGTATAAAGTACTTTATTGTTTTTTGTATATTGTAGCACTTTATTGTTTCTATATTTGCCCTTGTATTTTGATTGTATTTGCACTCGCACATCTTTCTATCTATCTATCTAATCTGTAGTTATTGAATATTCATTTTAACCATTAATAAACACGTAATAAGCCTTATTAAGGGTGACTTTACAGTACGCCGCTGACAATAACGGAGCAGTTGATCAAAAATCCAAGGAGCCAAATTTGCCATTGAGTGTGCAAAACACAAATAAATGATTAATGAAGCCTTGTTTTCTCGCTTCATCGATTAATTAATTCAAGATAAGTATCGCTTTGCTAATGATCAAGTAGTTTTTAGAAGAGATGAAGACGATCTGGTGGGGTTGCTAGGTTACTAATCTCCTGCAGTTAATTGTGTGTGAAGGATACACAGCCAGATGATGTTACAAGTCTAATTTGCTTGTTTATGGTAATGGGGACTAAGCGTTGCTGCTGCCGTTTATCTAAGATGTGACGATGTTTCAAAGGCATAGATCATCACAAAAGTAATATTGTCACTTCTGACTCTCGGGAATATAAATCAAACTATAAAAAAAAAAACAGATCCCATTCATATTCTCCAGTATTCAAACCCATGTCCTGTCAAGGTCCTGCCAGAAAGCATGCCAGTTTTTTTTTTTTCGGATGTGGCTTTGCCTTCCCTAGATGAAAAACAAATCAGTGAAAATGAAGGCTTGAGTCTAATTTGAGCTAATGACAGACTGACTAGAAGACCGGCCGAGCGACTTGAGTGCAGCTCACATCAGCTTCACATTAGTGGTCGGTACCCGCCCTTCGCTCTGCGCCATGATTTTCACCACTCCAATAGGTGGAGAGCCCTCACATTAGAGCCCCAACCTCGAGTTTGTTTCCATCTGTTCTGAGATCTGCCCATAAATATTCACCATTTATTACACAGTGTTGCATTTTGCCCTGCTATTAAATCTGACATAGAAAACGGCTGATAAATAACCAAATAAATGATCAACTTCCTTCATATGAAGATGCCTTTTATTTGTATCTTTGGAAAGCAATGGCTGTGTGAGACAAAGAACTAGACAGACCCATTTTCTGTTTACATCACCGTCTTGCTGAAGTGGTGCTTTAACATTACTCTGACGCGAAAAAACAGATGTTGCTTCAAAGAGCTGAGGCTCGTGAGGCTGCTGGTTTACCCTTTACAGCATGGCTATGACGTAGATCTGACAAGAAAAATCTAAGGACCAAAAAAAAAAAAAAAAGAAGGTTTTTCCGATTCTGGATCACAACAACAAATATTCCCTTTTTCTTTTTTAAGGCCTTGCTGTTTATTCGTTTTTTTTTTCCTACAACAGCAAATTACAGAAGCAGTATTGAAAATAAAAGTCTTATTTTCTTGTTCTTGTAAAAAACAAAACAAAAGATTCTGCACAAAATTTGAATGACGGTACAAAACGAAGCGTTAATATGCCATGTAAATGATGGAGGGGGAGGGACATTAATGTTGGAAAAATCTATTTTGCCTTTTTCAATAATGAAAAACATTTCAGTATTTTTTTTTTTTTTAACATTTCAGAATTATATCACATAATCTGAAACTATATATAGATATATGTAAAAAAAAAAAAAAGATGAAAGAAATGAACACGTGTTTTTTGTGTTTTTGACTTTCTTCTGTTTTTTTTTGTTGTTTTTTTTGCAAATGAACGCTATAAACACATAAACCTCTTAAATATATTTATCAGTGCAACATTGTTTTGTTTTTGAGTCCACGCTACAGTATCCTTTTTCTCTAGTTTTCGCAGATGTCGCTGGGAGCTACGGTCCTCTATGTGCAGAGGATGAGAGGAGTGGGAGGTCAGGTCTGGAAAAAACGAGCAAGCCGAAGAGGATGTGTTCACCATGGCACGACATACAAAGCACAAGGATGTAAAAGATGTCACCCGTCACAGGATCAAGTTCTTGATTGTTTGATTTCGTGGTGCGGAAAAAAAACCACTGACTTCTGGTCCCGTGGGCCCTTGTGTCCTGATACTGTCAATGTCAACACGGAGTCCCCTTTCCCTCGCGGTGTCTAGCGGTGGGACTGGCCCAATCCAATCCATTTGTAAAGAGTCTTGACGGAGATTCGACGAGTTCACGTCGAGGTGACATTTGCACTTCTTTTGAGCTTAAAAAGAGATAGAAAAAGAGTCACACAGTTCTCTCCTCTGCAGGCATCGTTTCCCCTTGTGATTTCCTCCCCGGGGGGCTCTGACAGGGCGAAGCCAGTCATCGGCTCTTTTTCTGAATGATGACCATCGCTGAACTGTGGTCTTATAGTGTTTTGTGTGTTGGTGAGAAACCCCCAGTGAGCAAGAAAAAAAAAAAAAAAGGGGGCAACCATCCTTTGGTAAAGCCACGGAGGGGAGGCCAGGTGACCTGATTCAGGTGACGCCACTCTACCCCTCGCTGTACCAGTGTCCCGTCCCTAATGACATCAGCTCTGACATCACAACATTATGGCTGCTACGCGTAAAAACTCTTTGCGGCCCCCCCCGAGAGGCCTTAAGCTACAATACAGCATGTGAACGATACAAACTGGGTTTTTTTTATTTTGTTTTTTTTTTTCATCACGAGATAAATGTGTCTGGCTAAAGTAATGATAGCACCATTCTTCAGTTAGTGTGTTTACCCCCTCCTGTAAATAGGCTCCTATCACGAGGGGATCAGTAACAAAGTGCATTCAAGCTGCATTGTCCAGATAGCGCTGCTTCAGTGAACAATCCACAGTGATGTTTGTACGTGACAAGCGAGGCTAGGTCTTAGCTAAAGCGAAGCAATGATGATTGTTGGGTTTTTTTTTTGGTATGCTGGCAGAAACTCTATATTTTTTACCACCTGCTCTGCCATCAAAATGAGCGCGTTGAAGCGATGTGAGAACATTCTGGCGACCAGTCGAACTGACAGCAGAGGTGCGAGACGGAGAAATGAGAGAAACTTTGAGAAAGATCGACAAGAGTTCATCATGTAAGCTGTTTTTTTTTTTGTTTTTTTTTTGTGACCTCGTGACTCATTCGTCCTTCGGCGGGTTCACACGAAGTGGGCGTGTTTCGATGACAGGTGGCTTGAATGCACATTGAAAGTCGCTGTGACGTCAGCATCACACAAATCTCACTCGTCTGAGCGAATAATCTAAAAAAAAATTAAAAACGATAACACTGCACCTTCCACAAAACAGTCAGGAGATTGTATTTACACACACACACAAACCCATGAAAAAAGGGATACTGCAGCTATTTTTCCTTTTCACTTTCTTTAAAAAGGGCAAAAAATATATTAAAACTTATTTACAGTGTGTGGTTGATTTTTTTTTTTTTTGGACAGAAAACAGAAAACAGAACAAAGCGCTATGATAGATTGTTTTCCTCTTTTGCAGGTATATATAAGAATGTGCCCCTGTCTCCTTTTACCATAACGTAAGGTGTGTACAGTACAAAACACCCAGATAAACAGAGGAGGCCAACCAAAATGTACTAAAGGCACTGTCAGAACCATACATTGCCATGAATCGGACCCTCACTTTGGAGTGTCAAAGGGGAAAGGGTACATGTTTCAGGGTCACGGGCTATGGGCACACCCTGTATGCCACACCATGGGGGCAAATCTACAGTTTTGCCGGATATGGTTCATTTACGATTTCTGATACGTCTTTTTTCAAAACTTGAAAATAAAACAGCCTTCATGAACTGACATTAAAAAAATGAACATTTCTCTCCCAGAAAATGATAAATACTTTAAACATTATTAATAAATTGGTCTCAACACCAGCATCCGATTGTAAAAATGAATGAAAATCAAAATAGAAAATTAAAATATCATCTAAAACATCTGTACATATTTTTTTTTTTCTGTATTTTATTTGTACACAGTGTCCCCTACTGGTAGGTTCTTTTTACTGCAGCTCCTGAGAAAAGCGTGGATCAGTCCAAACCTCCCATTGGTTCCTGAACCTGTCCCTCATCCAGGAAGTTGAGGGTGTGGCAGTCCTTTTAGCCTGCCGACTCGCATGTATACGAGAGGATATGCCAGTCTTGTGCACGCTCTTTGAGCTCTGCACACGGTAAAGTCACACGAATGCGCTCAGTCCCATCTCACGCCTCCGAGTACGAGCTCTGTACATTGAGTTTGTCCTTCTTTAACTTCACGCCGTCCACTAGTTCAAAGTTATAGTTCTCCAGGGCCGATAAATTCCTGTCCGACATGCCTCCGTGTGAGCAGGCGCAGTACAGCACCACACCGCAGATGGCGCCCAGGAAGACCCCCAGGGCGGACATGGCGATGATGGTGATGAGGATGGGGTCGAGCGTCTTTAGCATGTTGCCTGCTCCGCTGATCTGGTTGGTCTCCACGAAGTCCGGGTATTCAGTGATCTCTTCAACTAGAGGGGAGAGACAGAAGCAGAAGAGGATCATGAGATGTAAGGTATGATTAAAAACACTGGCCACAAGGGGTCTCTATCAAAACACAAAATACGCTGAGTGTTGTGTTGGGGGGGGGACAAGGCTGCTGCAGCTTCTCAGAACCGGCCAGCTCTGGAGGAGAGAGATGGGTGCAGAGCCAGACCTTACGGAGGTATTAAACGTTATGGTCTGCTCCGAGGCTGTTTACCGACGGGAGATTACTTTTAACAATGGGATTAAAAAGTGGATTTGATATTAACTCCCCATTTATCAACCTGACCGCAGCAGTGATCGGTGGAGGTGGCCTCTATTCTAAGGCTAAGAAAAGTAATCAACCCTTCGGCGAGTAAAAGAATGAACGCAAATGATCGGTAAAATGCAGTACAACTTGCTTCACGGGTGGTGAATACACCGTTAAAAAAACATCATTGCTCATGAAAATCTACTTTCATCGACTTGCGCAGTTTTGAATTCCTCTGGGTTTTGGAAACAAATGATATCGTTTCACTTACGGATTTCATTTAGGCGATCCTCTGGTAGCATTGGCTCGGTGGGTACGTCAGGATCTGTTCAAACAGAAATTCTTGTTATATCCAGTGTCGAAAGAAAAAAAACCTGTGCAGGTATATTTCAGATCAAGAAGTGAACGCAAGCGTCGCGACTGTGAAGACTAATGAGCCTCACCTTTGCAATCTGACATGCTGAGTCCATTGAGAACCTTAATGTCATCCACTGCAATGTCTCCCCAGCTCTTTCCATCCACCAGGCCTTCGATCACCACCTTGAAAAAAAAAAAGCGCAGAGTGACTGACTGGCAACCTTTTCTTGGATACCACACTGGGGTAAAGGCCCAAGACACAGACTGAAAGATAAGTCAGTTTTGACTCACCTGATAGGGTTTGTTGGTGCGTGGCACTAGGACGCGACCTTCCCTCCAGCGGTTGCCCTGGTGTCCACTGACCGTCCACAGCAGGATGTCAGCTGGTCCATCAACTGTCTGTTTGCGCTGTTTTATATGCAGTGTGCCTATGTGCGACCCGAACATGTGGTACCAAAACGACACGCACAGGTCTGAATCCGGGGAGCTGACGACGGGGCTGACCAGCCGAGCCACCTCGGACTCTTGGGGACCCGTCGCTAAGGTGTAGATGAAATTCCCTGATCCACCTGTTGGATGAAATAACTTGCATCACTGACAAGACAAAAACTGAAGGCTTAATGTGAACGTGACTTGCATGTACTGCGGCAGGTCACACATCTTTCAGTCATCACCTGTGTGGTCCATGTTAGGTCCGGTGTTGAGCGTCGGCGTGCCGCTGGACTGGATCTGCCACCTCGACCCAGTGTCGTCTGAAGTCCAACTGCAGAAGGATGGGTCATTGGCCCAGCCGAAGTCGCAGGCAAACCACAGAAAAGCTGCAAAAATGTGAAAGCAAGGTCACGATCATGTGTCAGAGGAGATCGCAATTCATAATCCTCCTCATTTCAAAAGGACCAACTGCCAACAGCTCTGGGCTGTACCCAAACAATGACCTGGGGGCCTTTCATCATATGACTGCAGGCGACACTTTGGGGCTTCATCCACTCATCCTGATCAGATACAAGCACTAGAGGGCAGCAAAGAACTACGGAATGCGAGCTCGGAGTCCCACAGCTGGGTGGGATAAACCCAGCCAACTCAGGAGGGTGAAACAGACTGGGATAGAAGGCAAGTTATGGTTCCAACATGAGATAAAAGAGCAAACTGACAGCATAGACCTCATGTAGACCTTATATCGTGGCTGGAGTTAATGATCTCTTTTAATGAACATAAAAGGGTATAGAAAGAGAAATATAGAGGGACACAGAGGCAAAAAGGGAACCGGAAGACGGGGTCTGGACATGGTGTCCAGTTGAGAAAGCAACATTCATAGCAACCCGCAGAGAGCTCTGGATTTTAATGAGAACAGAGACTTGAGGTTTAAAGACAACTATGGTAACGGTACCAAGGCCCCATTCCAACAATGCATTCCCCAATGGACACATGCCGTGCTGAAGAAGCCTCGGTAGAGGCAGGGAAATGTGTGGGAGGCTTTAGTGTTTTTCAAATTGGATAAAGAAAGTCTTCAAAGAAACACAAGGGAGCGAGATGTTTGGGATGTTAGCCACGGCCTTAAAATCCAGCATGTGATGCCTTCAGAGGTACGGCGAGGCAGCTCTCCAAGCGACAATATATGAGCCAATATTTCCCTTAATAATGGGAAGATTTTTAACTAGCTTCTTCAGGCAACGGCTCCATTTATGCATTAAACACAAAGGATGGAATTCCCATGTGGGACCGCATTTCAGACGCCAAGCCACTTTATTTGTCGAGACGTCCCATTCCCAATTAAAAAGGCTTTGTTTCCCCCGCCACCCATTCTTGGGAGGCTTTGACTGAGGCTACCAACAAGCTCCGGGTAAGATGAGCAGCCACACGACTCA
>OMLP01012653.1:70227-81980 GCA_900302685.1 Spondyliosoma cantharus
GAGGCCTCGCCTTGTGGTATTTACATGTCACACACACACACACACACACACACGTCTCTCTGACTCTCTGTGGAAGGTGTGTTTGCCCCCGGATGGACAAAGCCTGCTCTGTTTGACAGGCCGATCAGCAATCAATGGTTACAGCCTGTCACGCTCCGGTCAAGCATGCCACCCCTTCTTTTCCTTTCTCTCCCCCCCCCCTCCTCTTCCTGGACCCACCTCTACCAGCTGCTCAAACATGACAAACTTCTTGTTTGTCAAGTCTTTTGTCACCCTGGTTTCTTTGGCGACAAGCTGATGTGTACTTGACATAAAACAGTGGCTACATTCCTGACATAATCCTCCCTAAACTGCCACAGCGCTGCATTAGCACCGCAGCCTTTTGCTCAAAATACCATCCACTCGCACAGGGAGCGGATACATCACCATACCGAGGGAAAAGTGTATAATTGCACATTGGGAGGAAGAATACATATGGCTGGGTATTCTCCCTTTTGTTGAGCTCAAAGGCAACTTGGAAGAGACCACAATTCAAGTCAGCTGGCTGCTTTACCAACATGGGATATTTCCAACTGCAGTGCGTGGATAGGAGTGGCTTTCATGACACAGTAACCGGTCAAGGCAGACGCAAAAAAAAATAAACAGCTTTGACTATCTCATCTGCTTCTGATAGTAGAGTTTGGGGCTGAAAAGGTATCAAGGAAAAATATGTATGCTTTATGTTTCCTGACAGTTTTACCTTGGTATTTTTATTGTGATTAGCCAACTGTTGGCTAATGAAAGTGTGTCCACACAATGTTTACGGAGAAGATTCTCATACCTTTTGTTTGGAGCCTTCCTTCAGAGTGATCCAGTCCTCCCCATTCGAGCTGACGTCCACCTTGTAGGACTTGACGAAGTAGATCCTCCGGGTCTCCTGGGAAATGGCGCCCTGGGTGCCTATGGCCGAGACGAACCGCAAGAACCCAAGGTCCACCTGTGGAGGGCAAAGAGAGAGAGAGAGAGAGAGGGGAGGCGAATGAGAAAAAGCCGATTTAAAAGATTTATAATTAGAAAATTCCACAGGAGATGTAAGAGTGACAAGATTTTCTCTCTCATTTTTCAGTAGCCAATACAGCTAAAGTAAAATGTTCTCTGCCCGTTCAAATGCATGAATAATTTTTTGCAGAAAAGGCTTTCAATGCACGGCGTGTATTAATAATGCACTGACAAGCTGGAGAGGTAAAAATATAACCGCATTATTACAATCACCTCTGGCTATAGCCTCATCAGCTGCTACCTGGAATTTAATAAAAAGCAATGAAATGATATTCACATTAATGAAAGAGACACAGGATGACAACTTAATTTCCTGAGATGGGAGACAAGAGCTTATTGGATCAAAGTGAATGTTGAATAGAGCGAGGGTCCACAATCACTTTATCAAAAACTGGCCAGGAGGAAAGAGAGATACAGATTGAATATCAAATATTGTGTCTTTAAAATATGCAGGGCTTTATAAAGTAATCATGAACTGCAGTGCATTACTGGGGGGCTATTATATTTTCACAAGGGGTTAGAGAGAGTCTGGATTGGTTCTGTGGTCACATGGACGTGTTTTTGCATTCAGGGCCGATGCTTGGCAGTATGCTCGGATGCTCGTTGGGATAGACGAGCAGGGCGAAGTGTTGAGGCTACATCCAAACAGAGGGTTAAGAAAACGGTCTGTCATTTCAACGTTTTATGGTCATTTTCTTCATAACAAGCATAAAACAAACACGACTAGTTTGCGTATTTTCAAGTTGCATTCCCCACTTCTAAAGGCATGTGATGCCCAATATTTGACTGAGGTCCAGCAGTGAAGTTGCTGCGCTCGGTACCGCTCCTCTAATGGCCGGAGCACAGGTTGCTAATGATAACCTATAAGCACCGCTAGTGGCCAGATAATGAAGCGGTTCCCTTTTTCTCATTTCATCACTGATATTTTGAAGTTGTGAACAAACAAATTGCGAGCGTCCGTATCTTACCAGCTCCATCGGATGAATGGAAAAATGGCGAGATAACACCGGTGACGCAAGATGAATCACCACAGCTGCAAATGTCGGGTCACATCAATTTACATTAACGTCATCGACGACAACTGATGATGTATGAGGGGTCTTGAAGGGTTGTTCTGTTTCATAGGGGAGAGATTTATACCGTTACCATTTGTGGCTCTGTTCTGAGGGGCGAGCGGGCACTCGAAAACGACGGGTAAGGGTAACAAGTGGAAATGGGAATTAGTGTCAAAGTGTGGTAAGAATAGCCTTCACAATGGTTTATTGTCCGATGTTTAACTTGGGGCTGGGGGATTCTGGGACTGTAATGGTCTGACTGGGAGTCCGGGAGGTGAGATCAGCTTTTCGTAGTCCTGAGGAGCCACTAGTGATAACAAATCTACTCCTCCCGACCTCTGTGCAGGCTACTTAATTCCCATAATACCATCCCTTCATCCATAAAAGAGTAGAGGAGTATGTAGTGTGAAACTGAAAGGCTTTTAAAAAGAGCTGCTTACTCCTTCAGTGTATGAAGCAGCATGCTTAATTCTAACAAGTGGTAACACCGTCTCTGACAGCTGACGTTAATGAGGAATAATGGTGTTGCGTGCAGACCCCACTAAAACTTAAACAGGTTTTCCAGATCAGGATGAGAGACAAGGTCTTTGATGTTGACGTGAGATGGGTTTGGGCCCTGACAGGAGGAGACTGGAGCCTTGAGCCGATTACCGAATCGACGCGGAGGAGATCGTCGGTGTGAGCATGTGGAAGGGCTGTGCAAGAAAGAGCAAAAACCCTGACTGCGAGAGCGAGCAGACAGACGCAGGAGCTTGCACATTTTTTAGAAAATTAAAACCAGGGTGATCTGCCTCTGAAAAAAAAAAAAAAAAACTCCAAAGAGCTCTCATATGTTAAAACCATACTTGCAGAGCCAACTAGCTTTGTCTGCCAAGCTTATATACAGTGCAGTGCCACACTTAATGACTCAGAGCAAAGAGAGCAGGAGAGGAACGTCTGCGTGCCACAGAACGACGGTCACTCCTGCCCCTCCGATCCTCTTCCACGAGTGAAAAGACATAAACAGATGGGAGCAATAAATGAGGTTCCACCATGCCATTCTCTCCCTCTCTCTTGGCTACTCAAAAGGATTTGGATGGATGGAGACTAACAAAAAAGACAGTCACGTACGGAGACAGAATACTTTTGTTCCTGTCTGGAGGCTCAGGGGGCTTGTACAGTAAGTCCCAGATTTCTTCTGGGTCCACAAATAGAGACAGAATCAAATCCCCGCAGCTTCAGAAGGTTCCCATTTAATAACGCAGAAGCCGAATTCCGCTCTGCAGGGTAAACGGCCACATGCGCCAGCGTTGGATGGGGGGAGCACAGCGGATGGCAGCGAGGCCTGCGCAAGGGCGTATATTAGCCAAGGCAGGTCTCTTACATCTATGTATGATCAAAAGGATGTCCTGACTCCTATCCAATCTGGACCAATGGTCGAGCGGCTTACTGAAAAGGCTCACATAAAAAAAAAAAAAAAAAAAACGTCTAATAGGAAGACTTGGCCCTGGGATGTTTTTCTCTGAATGGATCTCATTAGGTGTAATGGAGAAGAAGAGCCTCTGGAAACGAAATGAGTGGCGGGGGTAATTGGGAACACTTGTGGGTGCTCAAACAGTCTCAGAAGTGTGCTGCAGAGGGTTGGACTAATGACTTTAATCAATATTCTAGTCCAACTTTCATGGATATATAAATTAATGTTTTTATTTAAAAGGGTAGCAATTTTTCGAGGGGCTCTCTGCCATTGGGTGTGGCACTTTAACTCTTCGCCACTTTGTGGCTCGAGAGTTTTAGGGCAACGCGAAACCGCACGGGACGCTGGAGAAAGCAGAATTATTGTAATTTTTTGAAGTTTTTGGCAGAGAAGCTCGGATTTAATGACGCAGGAACTTATTTAAAAAAGTGATTTCCTAAAACTGGCACTGGGGCGAGCCGTGACGAGGGGAATAATGATGAAAGAGTGAACAGAAAGAGGAAAGACGCGGAGAAAAGAAGTGAAGAGGAGGAGGTCGGGAAGGGAACAAGCCGGCTGACAGTGATGCGTTGGATGATGTAAAGGACAGAAGCGTGGGGTCTCTGGTGGTGAAGAAGAAGAAGAAGAAGAAGAGGAAGAAGTGTGCAGACTAGATCAATTTCACAGACACGGGCTGATAACGGCCTGGGTAATGAGCAAAGCATGATTTATTAATGGCTGCTTGTTGGAGGTGGAGGAAGCGAGGCTGAGGCAGCGCTAACACAGCGGGGTTACACGGGTCAGGGAGAGAAGACGGGGGCTGCCGGGATGTAAAGCAGAGTCCATTCCGCACCACAGAGGCCGCAGCGCAAAACAAACAGGCCCGAATAATGATTACTAGTGGGACTCCTCTTAGCCCTGAGCCGCTGACAGCACTAGCTGACCTACATGCATAAACCAATAACCAACATTTAGAAATCATAAGCAGCGCGCAGTGGATCAAGGGGTAAACAACTCGGTCTCGATGATCAAACTGTTTTTGTCGTTGAGTCCTGAAAGGCTGAATCATGCATGAATCAATAGGTGATGTAATCACTGCAAGGGGAGGGAACGGGTCTGTGACGGCTCTGTAGGGACGAGCTACACTTCGAGACTTTGAGGATGTTCCCCCGTGGTATAAACATACGTGATATGAGCGATCCGATCAGAGGCGGACAGCTGCGGGGACAGGTGCGAACACCCCCGAGACGAACGGAAGGCGCATTTGAGATCCGATCACTCTGGAACACGACATCTTAGCGACAGTAAACATAGTAAACGGCAACCGATGTAACTTCTTCGACGCCCTTGGAGAAAATTGACGGACTCCCTTGAAAAATTGCAGTGTTGTGAGTCAATGACTTGGGAGAAACTTTATCAACCTTGTGAAAAATTCTCAACAAATTGGGCAATCTTGCAAATGTGATACGTGAGGATATTTCTTTATTTTACTGCCTTTTGATCTTCTGGAGTGTTGATCTTCATATAGAGAGTGGGAAGTTACATAGATCGGATCGCTGGTGGCCACTCGAGGCGTATGCTGAGACGCATGTTAACGGCAGCTGTGAAATGACAGCCGTAAAGGTGTCCACTCAGGAGGGATGCTAATATATAAGGTCTGACTTCCTCTTTTTGCTGATCTAACAGAATGAAGCTCATCTCCGCTCCAAGTTCACCATATTGTTATTTCTACCATGTGAGTGCGTGTTTGGACCGAGGCCCACCTATAGACAAATGACACTATACATTCTGGGCATGCCGGTGCACTGTAACTCATATCTGGAGGGGCGCACACACACACACACACACACACACACACACACTGAGCTATAAGAATGAAGCTCGTGTTTGGACTGAGCCATAAACATGCCAGGCGCGGTAAGAAATCACCCAGACTTCTCAGAGTCTCTCCATAAAGGCTGATATGTGGGCAGGACTCCATCGTGTCCTTGTCTCCCAGGAGTTTTTCCTGCTGCGGCACGGTCCAAAATATGTTTGCCTCCGTGTGTGTGTGTTTTGGGTGTGCTCTACCTTCCTGTTCTGAGGCAAACAGATGACTCAAAGCACCTGGCCCCACGACAGCGCGCACGGCTCCAGTTGTTTGACAGACTAATGAAACCAGAAAGGCAGAAAAAGAATTAGTCGTGCTCGGGCTTGTAACAACAGCCAGTTAAAGCCTGGTGTGCATGCAATTAGATCAGCACCGAAGTCAACATCGGGCATTTGAATGAGCCGTGTATACTTGATGTGTGCGTTAGTGCCGGGGAATAAATGACTGGGAATGACAGACAGACAGACAGATGGTGTGTTTATGTGTTTGTGTGTGTTTGTACAAGTTTGAGGAGATAAATTTCCAATTATCCCTCAACGGCAGTGGCAGCTGAAGGCATGATCATTAGGTCTATCCGATACTCGCCGCATTGTCTCCGTGCCGTATGACTCAGCTGAGCAGCGAGGCCACATGATATGTGTTTGAGGCTAGTCATTGTTGTGTGGGAGCAGCGAGCAGACATGTGGTTTATAAGGGCGAGGAGGAAGAGGAGGAGGAGGAGGAGGAGGGCGTTCAAGAAACAGTGGAGGCTCAAAAGCTTTATCTCTCGCTGCTTGATTGGCCCATAATTGAGTTGCCAAGAAGTTGGACGCGGCAATCCGTACTCCGGGAGAAGTTTACCGAATACTTTCTCTCGAATCCATTTCTCAGCTTTCCCCAACAGAGGGGGGGGGGGGAATAGCTTCCCATCGGTATGTGTGTGGGCCGCTGAGTGAATAACCGAGGCCTCTGGGGAACGAGTTTATTCGTTTTCCCTCAGCCAAAAAAACAGCAAGGGGAGAAATGCCGCGGGTGAGGAAAGAAGCAGTGCTCCTCTTGTGTTTCCAAAGTCAAAGAGCAGCTGGTAGACAGAGACGAAGACCCCCGCCCCCCATCGAGGACACAATCTCTGGAAATGCTTAATAACATTTCAACCCTAACCCCAGCCCTTAACCTAACCATACGGGAGAAAGAGTGTGGAATCCTCCCTGAGTCCCCTGATCTTGAATCTCTCACTTTTGAGAGCCGACATGCATGCAGCTACTCTGCTCTGCAGCTAAAACGGGGATATGTCTTCAGCCCCAGATGCAGTAATTATAAACCGGCTTTTGGCAAACCTGTTCACTAATTTCACCTGCAGTGCTTTCGTAGAGGAAGCTTTTTTGGAATGGCTCCATTACCCGAAAGTGTAATTAATTCTCCTTTCATGAAAATTGTATTACTCAAATGCTGCAGGACCTATGAGCTCCGCTCGCGACCTTCCATTTATCACAATATTCACCTGACAGGACTGCAGTCTATTTTTAGCCCCTCGACACCCTCTTCGGTGGCATTAAATTATACATGTTTTCCTATCCACCGATCATCTGTTTTTCCTGACAAAGAGGGATGAACAGGTCGAACCGCAGCCGTAATGAAATAAAAGGTTGCCTGGTTTGTTGTGCGCAGAGCGCGCGCCGCGTCGCTGCATGATTAAAGGTTTCGGTGCCAGCTGTTAGAGGAAGGATTTTAACAGTCGTTTTTTTCAAGGTTTTCTTCCCTCTGAATCATTTTTTTTTTAGACTCTGACTCCAGGATCGCTCCCATCTTAACCAACACACTCATGACTAATGCTGTGAGTAATTGTTATGCAACTTAGAAACAGTGATCAGGAAGGAAAAGCGGGCAACCTGAAGATGTGTCATGTCTGGAAGATGGCCGGTGACACTATCCCAGGATGTACAGCTGTGGGTGACGGTTCGGTGATGAGGGAGCTCTCAGGCATTTACCCTGTCTGGAGCGCAGACGCTGAAAAATGACACTGATTACAGCTGAGCTGAGTTTTTTTTTTCTCTCCGAGTACTTATGCAGCGCTGTCTCGTTTCATAACATCCCGCCATTCTTCACCTTTTGATTTCTGGTCCCATTTTTTTTTTTGAGCTACTCCACTCAAGTACAGGCTTCTATCCTTCTCATTGATTTTCCGATCGAGAGCAAGGCCCGGGAGCGGCGAGGCAGAGACGGCACCCATTGTTTCCATTTGTGCAACACGGCGATGATCTCACCGGCAGTCGCATGCCAGCCTCGGCTCTTCCACTCTCGCAAGACTTCATCAGCTGAGAAGCTGCTGTTAATTACCAGGCTATATTCTAATTAGTCATCACTCTGCACGGCGCTAAGCCCTGGAATGGGGACAGAATCGAGAAGGGGGAGAACGAAAGTGGCATGTCTGCTACTCATTTACCTGGGGTAACTGAACGCACATTTGGATGAGAAGGTTTTGTTTCTGACGACAGCCTCAGCACTCCGGGGTTAGGGTTAGATCAAAACTACAGAGAGCTATTAAAAAGTTTTTCTGTCACGTTGAGACAACATGGACAGAGTTACCAACTTAAAATGCATTAATTCTATGTATAACACTAAGAAACAACTTTTGTGTAACTTTGTATGTAATAACTGAATAAACATAAGGTTTATATATAATTCTCCCTGAATTTAATTCGATCAGATTACCTAATCATCATCATTATCAAAAGTATTTACATGACTGTACATGACAGAAAAAAACTGTTAAACTGTTTACTGTCAAATGGTAATAATAACCATCATTAATAAATGGCAAACTCTCTAATTAATTAATCTTTAGTTAACAGTTATTTGACTGTGCACACATTCTTTATACACCATTTATTAAGTTTCTTCTCGTGATGTCACCACTGATGTTTATTATACTATGTAAATGGTCAGTGAATACTGTGTAGTTCATCTATAAACATTATTAATTATAAAGTTTGAACTGACGTCGAAATTATTGAAATTAATTGAAAAAAAACAGACCAATAAAGAGACTTGAAAGTTAAAAGTTGGGCGTCGCAATGGTGCAGCCGCTGCCTCCAGTGACCGATCATCACCTTATCATCACTACTTGGGGTTTGACATGGGGTGCGACAGATGTGCTATAATGTGACTGCAGAATTTATTGGAGCACTGAACGAAGAAATAAACTTGCAGCTCACCTCTGCCACCTTATTTCTCCTTATCTATCACATATTGCCAGCAGATCCAGTCAGCTACCCTGCTATCGATACAGAGTATTAAACTGGTTTGAGCGGGGTGCCCCAGTACCTCAGTATGTAGAGCATGCGCATCATGTACAGAGGCTGTGTCCTCGTCACAGCTGCCTAGGATTCGTATCTGACCTGTGACCCTTTGCTGCATTTCATCCCCTCTCTCCCTGTTTCCTGTCAGGTTTTTCATGATCTATGTAACAAAGTTATGAGAATATGCTTTGGTTCATGCACACCTAGATTCATATTTCTGTCTCTGTAAACTCTCTGTTTCAGGCAAATTATATTCTATTGAGTGTGGAAGCCAAAGTATAATCTTGGCTAAGTGGCCCAAGTTTCCCGCTGCTGTTTGCTTTGGAGGAACACAGTTGTTTTAAGCTCTCCGTGTAAACCTGCGACAGTCTCGGCGTAAACGATTGACTTTACCCCGAGATTAGCGTCACGCGCAGCAGACGGAGGGAGCGTATTGTGTACACAAACAGCGATATGCTTCTCGCGCGCGGTGCTTTCATCTATCAGACGAGCGAGATTAAAGCGTTTCTCAAATGACAGCGCTAAAGGGACTCGCTATCGCCCCTCGTTATTAAACAACTGAGGTTATCGGAGATATATGGAGACTGATAAAAACATAAATACCAATGAAGTAAT
The DNA here is from genome assembly GCA_900302685.1 of Spondyliosoma cantharus. Classification (NCBI taxonomy): domain Eukaryota; kingdom Metazoa; phylum Chordata; class Actinopteri; order Spariformes; family Sparidae; genus Spondyliosoma; species Spondyliosoma cantharus. Next base: position 79,516 of record OMLP01012653.1, read on the forward strand.
CAGGGATAATGCATCCCGGTGTGAAGATTGAAGATAATGGCGGGAGGGATTGCAGCTAAATTACAGATATGGAGCACAAAATCAAGCCAGCCCAGCATATGGGATGTACATGTGCAGTACAGTATATTACAAGATGCTCAATAAAGAGGCTTTCAGGTATTGACATTTGGGCTCTCTCCAAGACTGATCCGTAAATTATTCATCTCGTGCGTATGTGCGATCAATGGTGGCTGCCTGACAGAGATCCAGCCGTGCTTTTATTGCGTCTCTGAGATGATGTGGTGACTCTCGCCCAGCCATCAGAGCCTTCCTCAGACACATTTGACAAAGCTGTTCCGCGCCATGCCAGCTTCTTCCAAATTCCCCCCGTCACGGTCCCTGAAGGAACCCCTCGATCTAAAAAAACCTTCGGAGACGGATGTGTTGTGCAGATGCAGGTATTTCCTCACTGGTGTTGTGTGTCACTCAGGTTTTTCTTGTGAAACCGGTCTGGATTCATAAAGCAAGGCTAAGGCTACGAGGTGGGTAGTCTGTGTGAGTATCCTCATTTATTTATATTTTGCAGCAACCTGCCGAAGAGACCCCCCCCCCCGCTGCTTAAGCTTCACAGAGAGCCTGGCTCACACTGGCAGATAATACGCAGCAATCTCCCTCTACCTTGATGCAGATCTGCAAGACCTGATTTTTCAAGAGGACCGAGGAGAAGAAGGGAAAAGGGAGAGGGGTGAAAAGGAACAGAAATGAAATGAGGGTCTGTTTTGAGGGATTATCGCCTCCCTCCCTCAAGCCACAAACCCCACTCAAAGGACATCTGTCCATCTCTGTGTACACCAAAGGGGGCTGATTAATGGCCTGGCTAACCCAGCACTCGATGCTGAACCACACCACGCCAATCTAATTACCCGGAAACGAGAGACAGACCCCAGCATCCCCCCCGCCGCCTTCTCTCCATGCATCAGAATGAGGCAGCATTAAAATGGATGACAAATCTGGATTATGTTCATCAAAAAAAAGAGAGAGGGAGAGAAGCCGGAGCAAAGGAAAAATCCCAGGAATCAAAGGCCGCCTGTCATGAATAATAAAACCGTCTGCCTCGAACTGCAGTCAGCGTATGATATTGAAATAAATAATGAATTGATTACCATGCATCTGACGGTGTGCTCAGATGTTTTGAACGTGCCGCGAGGGGGCCTGAGCTCGTTGCAGCACCATGGCAATGAAAGACGAATGAAGAATTCTACTCTTTTAATAACCACTTGTGATAATTGGGCCTCCGCTCGGAGCGCTCAGCACAAGTGCATCGCACTTCTTAGAAAACATAAATTATGTGGCAACCACAGACTTGGCTCCTTTTGCTGCGTTAGAAATGAGAAATTAGGAGAGCCACATTCAGCGTTTTGATCCGATTAGTATTGGGAAAACAGCTCAACCAGAAGAGCACGCCCGCATTTTACTGCCAGATCAAATACTCGCCGTGATCAATACCATAGCAGGGAGAGTGATCATTGTGATCGCTTGTAATTTCTGCCGACAGAACAGGCAGCTGCTACAGGAAATGGCGAGGGCAGCCATATTTCTTCCTGATCCACTCAAGATACATGCTGTGCTCTGCTGCAGGACGATATGGACCTCGCCAAAACCTTCCAAATCATCCGCAAAGCCACGAGCACACACGTGGACACGCACACGCGTGGGAGAATGCGCGCATACCCTCGCACATACATGCTCAAACACTGATTAAATTAGTCTGAAAGAGCAACAGGGGGCCCTCAGGACAATATTTTCATTGCAATAATAAAAGAGCTTGCTTATGGCCCTCCCTGAGCAAATATTTGGCTTTGGGTCAGCTCCATTATTCGTCCCCTGAGGAATATGCGGGGGCCAAACTTTTCAGCGATGAAGCAAAGAAAGAGCAGATAAAAGAAAAACAGTCTGGGCATTTTACGAGGCCTGGAGGCTTTCGGTTAATAAATCAAACATGCGTCTAGGTAGTGCCGCTGTAGTTGTGTCACCGGGGATTCTGTCCTGGACTCGGGATATGTGACTTATCCTCATCTGGGAACGGAAAAAAACTAAATCCTTAATCTTTCCACATAAAGTTTCCCCCAGTGGGTGATGATCGCTTTGCGCAGATAAGCTGACAGACAGAAAATATATGACAGAGCCTGTTGTGTGTGTGTGTGTGAGGCCGGGCAGGATACCTGGACTAAATCCCAGCATCCCCCCCGGGGGAACAGCCACTGTTATCAAGGAGAGGGAAAGTTATTAGGCAGGACAGAAAAACAGAGGGAGAGGAAAGACATGGACAGATCGGTAGACAGAAACGGAGAGAGGGTGGACACCGGCAATTTTTTTGCGAGGTGTGGACTTCGCCACCCCGTAGGTCCATCAGGACGGCCGACATTCATCACTGAAATTGTTGGGTCTCGTCTAAGCATTGTTGAGAACCTGCCCCCCCCCCCCCC
>OMLP01012654.1:0-16513 GCA_900302685.1 Spondyliosoma cantharus
AACAATAGTGGGAATGTTTTGAAGACAAGCTTATAGACCAAGTTATGCAAGCTTGCGTTTTATTACCAGCGTCTGTGAGAGGTGTCGTTGCTGCTGCACGGTGACGAAATGCTTGCTCATTGCGTCGATCTCAGAATTAACAAAACAGTAACCTACTTGAGTCACGATGCAGGCTGAATTCTCTGTTGCGCCCTTTGGTTAATCCTCCAGCAACACGCATGGCTCATAGGCAGGTACGTAGCCCATGAAAACCTTTAGCAGAAAGACACGTTCTAGGTTACATTTTGCTTCAGCGACTGATTTTCAGTATTGCTGAGAGTCTGAAAATCAAAGCATGCATCACTGACTGTCATTATCTTGGAGCCTTTAGAAGTTACTCACCACTGATATTTTGCTTGATTGATGTAAAGCATTTCTCTCTCCTGTGATTTCTGATGCTAAATGTTAATTTGTTCAACGTAGTTGCCAGTGAACAAGGAGAGAGAGATTGAAGCATATCTCATGCAACAAAGATACCCAGCTTGTATGCGTTTTAACTAACAAAAGACTAATGATGTACATGTAACGAGACACTGTGTGGTGAGGTTTTCTTGCAGCACATGCTCGTGCAAATGTGTATCCTCTTTAGAGGGCTGCACGGATGATGTATTTTTGTAGGCTAACCCAGATGTTAACTTTGCTCTGGTTCCCTCAACAAGAACCCGATGGGACTTTTGAAGTGGATATTGGATTATTGCTGAAGATGAGCTCTGTGATAAACACAAGTTTATGATATTTACACATTTTGTTCAACAAGATAATCCTCACAGTTGAACAACACTTTTGTGATTTTGGAAGAAATCGCTACACTTGTGTTTTTTTCGACTGTTAAGACGGACTAGTGAATAGATGAGTCTCCGTGTTTAATGTTCCCGACAACTTCTGGAGTCTGATTTGACCGCTTGTTATCAATCAACGTTTTTGAGTCGCGGAAACGCGTTCATTATTCAAACAGAAGATATTTACTGCCATATTTTATGTCGTAGAGCAAAACGTGAAAATCTCTTATGCATGTGTTAACCACAGCCTTATTTCAGGCATTTAACTGAAAACCCAGTCAAAAAACCCCTTTGATTTCAGACGAGGGAACCGTAAGAATGAAAATGGTGACCGATTTATGAGTTTCAAGACTCACTCCTGCGGCACTCTGTTGCTCATGCTGATTCACAGTATTTTCATGCAGAAAGGCCTCATCTGCAGGATAAGCGCACTATGACCTCTGGAAAGAGCTTAAAAGTATGAACACTAACCTGTTTTGCCACAATGATTCATGTCTCAAACATCTGACCTTCAGCAACGGTCACAGTATGATGATATTTCTTTCAAGGTCTAAGAGCTTTCATATTACAGGCCCCTCTTTGTGAAACGGATTGTGAAATAAAGCTGGGTCAAATGCAGCATCAGCTGTGTTAGAAACATAAACAGTTTAAATGTATCTTTCTGAACTCATCTCAGAACGTTTGTAGTGATGTAGTGATAGATTATCACAGATAGGCTATTACTTTACTGTACTCACACAGTTTTAACACTTTAAAGGGCTTTGATCTGCTGCACAGTTGTTGCATATTATAAAAAGCTTACACTGAAAATGTTGACTAAAGAAGTTGCTGCCACTTCTGCAGAAGAGTTTTAGCTGCACAAGCAGTCTAACTTGTGGAAAAAAAGAGTAAGCAGTCAGGATTGAGGGATGGTATTTGGAGCAAAGGAGACGGCTTGAATTCACCTCTTTAAAAAATATTCATAACTGCAGTTTCAAACGACTTTGTGCAATAAGTACAGATTCAGCAAACCCATACAAGAAATCATTTTTAACTCGGTGGAAGTGGACATTTCATATTACCCCCATTTGTTGAAGTAATTTCAGTGTTTTGCTCATTTGTCCTTCCACTCTCTTCCCTCCTGAACCCTTCAGACTAGTAAAGTCACCAAGCGGTTAAAGAATAAATTTAATCAGGCCATGTAACAAGGTCATGTTCAGAGTTTATCTATGATTTGATCTTCACACCAGAAGCTGAACAAACGTTATTTCAAAACCTGAGATCGATTTGAAACTAAGCAAGAATGTTTGTAGTACAAGATTAATATCATGAAACCACATCCTCTGGATGAGTTGTCTGAGTTGTGAAGCAGCAGAATGTCACATCATGGTTCTCATCCCTTAAAGATTCAATATGTTAGAAATGGCAGCCTGTGGAACTTCAAACTGCTGCCGACTGCAGCTACTGTTAGCTGGTTAGCCATCTGGTTAGCAATTTGGACTGAGAGCTCAGGACCAGGACAGGCTGCTGCAACCTGGGTACTGGGCTACTCTTGAAGTGCTGAAGGTTAAGTTGACCTTTTTTCATGCAAATGCGATCCTGACTCTGGTGTCCTCAAAAGTGGCATAAGCCAGAACACACATACAACACAGTGTCTATAAACGGGGCAGGTCCAGCAGTTTCGAAGGGAGGGGGCTCACATGCACTGACATGCACACACGGCCAGACCGTCTCCACAACAAAAAAACAGAGAAGCGCAATAATAACAGTTACACAATGGGAGTGTGACATCACTGCTCAGCACATCGTCAGCACGTGGACATTTTAAGGGCTTATTTCTTCAGATATATGTTCCCTGGCCAGAATACCTTGATCCTATTTCCTGTTTCTGATTGATATATGAACATTGGACAATCACTGGACCTTTAACCTTCCAGAGCTCTGACTGGAAATACACTCAACACTTAATTAGAGTTCCACTGTGGCTCTAATACTCCGAGCTTACTCTCAGGAAAGCATGTAGGCTTCCCTGGGCAATGTGCACGTTATTCCAACCAGGTAGCTCCTGCCCCGACCTAGTTTTCAGTGTGCAATTTATCATATTTGCCTGCTCTGAAGTGAAATATAGCAACACGTGGAAGACAAGAGGTGTCTGAGGTTGAGGAAAATTTTGCCCCAGATGTTAGTGAAGTGCGGTAAAACAGAACTGCAGCTCCTCAATGTCTCGTCAGCTTTTTTTTTCTGAAATGAGTGATGGGATGTTTGAGCAAACCATTCAGAACTGACATTTTCATTTGGTGTCAGATTGTGAACAAATTGTGTGTTCAGACATCAGTGCATTTGGGATCAGAATCAGGTTTGTTTGCCAGTTTTTATTACAAAAAGAGTAAGATGCCTCCCCTTTAAAGTTTATGCAGGATTAGTTTGGGTCTATACTCCGCTCAGTTATCCAAGGGCAGCAATTATTAGCTGGCCCTGTCTTCTAAGTGGGTCCTGTGTCAGAAGACCTATTTTTTTCAGTAGATATTGTATTTTTTATATATTTACAAGGTGTACATTCTGAGATGCATTTAGTTTAATCAAATAGGCTGGCATCTGGGGTGTGAGACAAAACATAATGACGCTGTTACATTGTACAATGCATGCAGAGCAGAAAGAACAGGGCTCATTTATTCTCCTCTCTAGTGGGTTATTCTAGCTATGTTCAAAATGCATGTGGTATTTTGTCACTAGGTTCAAAAGTATCTGTCAAATAGGGTGCAATTAGGAATGGGACCCTGTGGACAGGGCGAGGATTTGTCAGCAGCAGTGAGTTATCTGGGGCAACTTTTCTTTCTCGATCGGCCCCCGAGGATATTTGAGATGCGTGTCTGTGATCTTTGCACATACACACTGTTCGTGTTTCAACACCAGGAAGCAGACAGTTTGCTAAGAGAGAGCGCCGTGCAGAGATGTATTGTCTGATAAAAACAACTTTGCAAAGCATGTGAGGTCAATGCTTGATAACTACAGAGCTGTAGAGAGCTTAACATACCCTGTTTCTGACAGCGTTTTTTTTTTTATGCTGTTGGATGGATATGCACGTATGAAATTAGGATTTAATCAAAGAGAACAAGGCTTTAGTCTTGATTAGAAGGTGGCAGTTATGTATGCCAGCATTAAAGAAATCAATTTTTTTAATGCAAATGAAAGAAGTGATCACTATTCAGCCAGGCACATGGAGTCAGAGCTCCTTTTAAAAGTACAACTAGTAAAAAAGTACAAGCAGTATAAATGTTCATTTGTTATGTTCATATGGATATTTCTTTAGTGGTAAAAATGGGTTCAGATTCCTTGTATGTGTACACATACCAGGCCAAAAAAGTAATTCTGATTCTAAATTCATATCATCTAGCAAAACATGTTATTTTATTAAACTGGTCATCAAAGCTGCTGTAATGCACCAACCCAGTAATAACCAGTAACTTCCACGAGAGAGACCTGAAACTGTTTTGAGAAATATTGTCATTATATGTGCTACACATACAAAATGTGATTCACATTTCCGATGTCCACAAAGAACCGTTAAACCATTAAATCTCTCATTTCTAACTTTACTTCAAAGTGTATTGTCTTGAAAGTGATGTTTGAGTTTTTTTTAAACAAACAACCTCCATCAAGAAGGTAGAGCAGCTCGTATGTTGCCTCGGGCTGAACTGAAGTTGACTCATACTAACATTTTAAAGGGGGCCTGTTATGCTTTTTTGTACATGTGAAAGATCTTGAAAGTTAATAAGATCCGAGTCAACACCAAGGGAAGCTCCTCTCTCCTACAGAAAACACTGCTCCTTAAATGCCTCAGTTGTTCCGCCCTTAATTCTGTGACTTTGTGACATCACTACACAGCAGCATGTCACACATTTGCATAATCAATGCCTCGAGACTAGCTTAGCAAGTACTAATTGATTTAGCAAAACTACTCTGTTGTTGTTGTTAGTGGTGCTTGCTCAGGCTTGTGAGAGCTGACCAATCAGAGCAGACTGGGTATTTTGGAAGGGGGGATCTTAAAGAGACAGAAGCTAAAACTGAGTGATTCAGACAGAGGGGGAATACAGAGCTGCAGTGCTGGACAGAACGAGAAAACAGATGTGTTTTGAGCTTTAAAGCATGTAAACCTATTCTAGTAGTGACTCAAAATAAAATCATGAACCTGAAAATGAGCATATGTCTCCTTTGATATTTTGATCAACCCAGAGCTTCTCCCGTTTGTCAGTTAGACAGTGAGAGGGGATGTTTTAGTGATTGTGGGTTTTCTCAGCATCAAACTGAAACTTCTAAGGAACTTCTAAAGAATTGCGTTGAGCTGTTATCCAACTGAAAGGCATGTAGCAGAGAAAGGGGGCGAGGAGGTTAAACAATGTCTGTATTTTTTGGCCTACCCCTTTAACAGAATCATTTTATCTTGAACCCCTGTGTGGATCGAATCACTTTTACACCAAATATTGTTTTCAAATTCATCCCTATAGAGTCCTCCCTACATATATATATGCAGACACTGCACATGTCTCCCTGAAGATTGTTAAAACAACAGCTAACATGCTGAGTTTCACTCCATGAGACCTTTGTTCCTGAAATGATCACTTTCCCAGATGGACGGGTCCTCCCTTACGAATCGATCTCTCCTCCATAAGTCCTGTCAGCTCTCATCCCCATTGAGCCGGCCTGGCTGGAGAGGCCGTCGGACCGACTGCTGTGATGTGGTTAGAAGCTGGAGGCCAACACAGATCTCATCTCTGCTTTCATGTTCTATTTAATGGCCTCTTATAGAGCTGAGCTTACTTTTTCTTAAATCCTTACATTCAGTGTGACCATGTGAGATTGAAAGACAGGCCTGGTTTGGTGTTGTTTTAGTGATCTTTCCCATCTCCTGTGGCCATTACACCATCCTGTCTGATGGAAACTGGGGAACATGTTACCGTGGATCTATTGATGCTGGAATTTAATTTAAGGCCAAATGTATGCTGAACTGCTTCTGTTGATCTCTTGAGCAAAATAAGTATGGAGAGGTTAATGTTTCACGCGCTCACCGCCTGGGAGCTATGTCTCCATAACAAAATAGACCCTTTTTATAATCTGTCTCTAATAAAATGGGAAGTACACAGGAATTACATTTTTGTTTACTTTGAGAGAAACTGGCCTCTGTCGTCCTGTCTCCGATACATCTCGTTCCAGACTGTAATAATGTCCTGCAGGAAGCGCAGTATGTCTGTTATGGGACACATGCAGATCAGTGAGGCCTGAAGTATCCATGAGAGGAAAACTAAGACTTAGTTAGAGTCTGGGGTGGAATCTGCAGCAGCAGACAGTCCGGCTGAAGTCAACAGAGGGGAACAGGCTTAACATTTCTCCACAGGCCACTTTTAAGCTCAGTGTTCTAACAACAGTTATTCCCTTGTGAGATGAATATTTTTTTGTACATGCAGTGGTCCAAATGTGGGTTGTTTTTTTTGTCCAGTCCATCATGTATCATGTATTTGGTCTAAGATGTAATCATTTTTCATGTTTTTCTGTGTCAGATGTGTTCTGTGCAGACAAAGACCTGTACGCTGCGGTCAAAATTGTGGTCATAATTTCATTAAGGCTAAATTGGCAATTTGCCTCGCACAGCAGTTCACAAAGCGTAACAAATTGCGGGGTTGATGGGCTGGTGGAGCCGAAATTATTGATGTAGTTGCTGGTCTCTGCTGTGCCTCAGGGCTGGATATGAATAATATGTTGATGTGGAGGGGCTTGATGTATTTCAGAAGGTTCTGGAGTGTAGACGTCTGCAGACCGATGGAGTCAAGTGATTATAGGCCTGTGAGCAGAACAGTCTGTCCTGTGTAGTGGAGGGAATGCTTATCATGGTGTGTAATGTTTTATAGGTGTGTGTGTGTGCGTGTGTGTGTGTTTGAGAGCGTCCTTGTATGCAGGTTTGTTAAGACTTAAGACTTTATTGATTTTCTGTGCTCGAAGTAGTTTAATAGTCATTTTTCAATCTCTCGGCTCAGTTCAATGAATATTTATTGGCATGACATATTGTTCTGAAAAATATTGCCGCGGCATATAAACATTCTGACAGCATGAGGTAAATAAAGTGAAGGCAGGAATTACACAAAAAAGTAATAATAAACAGGACACGGAATTAAGTGAAAAAAAAGAAAGAACAAAAATCTGTTTCTTGCTCCGACTCCGTCTCTCTCTCTCTCATGAGTGTAATCACCTAAAACCTCAGGGCCCTTGTTTCCCATTAGCCACACTAGTGCTGTGGCCCTGGGGGTTGCAATCTCTGTCTGTCAGTCACCACTTTGGTCCAGACTTAAACATCTCAACAACTCTGCCATGAAATTCTTAGGCAGACAATCATGATCCCCAGAGGATCCCCTTGACTTTTCCTCCTGCGCTAACATGATATTGGCGTCTGTGCTTTTGAGTGAAGTATCTCCTCAATTATTTGCTGGATTTCCACGTAGCTTTGGCACAGATGTCCATGGCGCAGTAACAATGACTGCTAATGACCCTGATGATCATCCAGCATGACTAACTGATCAAAAACTGGCTTTGTTTATTTCCTTGGTTTGTGACCAAACACCTGCTAAACTAATCACATTACCATCAGCCTCAGCTGTACAAACTGTTAACATGCTAAGCTAAAACGGTGAGCATGGTAAATATTACACCCCCGTAACATTAAAATGTTAGGATTGTCATTTTGAGCATGTTAGCATGCTGGCATTAGCATTAACTAAAAGCACCTCTGTGCCTAAGTACAGCGTCAGGGAGCCAGGAAGTTGGCTTGTCTTCTTTTTCGTCTCATGGCAGATTGATATCTATGACTTTGAGCTAAGATCATGGCTGCAGACTCAATACACTCCTTATCCCTGGCATTTAGCCCTCCGTTTTACCCATTCATGCCTATGGGATTCTTGTTTGAACAGAGGGGCTTCATGGCTCTAAAAACAGACGTTTTTCAGAGGCGCACTCCAACAGAGGGTTATGAGATTTCACTGTTGTCTCAGTGTATTGAGGTTCCTTTCTTTGAAAGCATGAAACAATCACAACTTGTTTTCTGATGTGGCTGTAGTTAACTAACTAGTTCGCTGACGTTACATTGTTAATGCTAATTTGTGCATGATAGTCCTGAATTTTGACGTATTTCTATGTTGCATTCCCCCCATGATGGTACATGATGCCCAAAATTAAAGTGAAGTCCAGCAGCGGAGTTGCTGCACTTAGTTCCGCACCTCTAACGTCAGAGCAGTCTGGCAGGTTTGGAACATAGTTTGCTAATGGTTGCCTATAAAGCACTGCTAGGGGCCAGGTAATAAAGCCATGTTCTTTTTTATTTGATGACTTGATTGTCAGTGTCCATACTTTTCCATCTCTATCAGATAACTGGCAGTTGGCATTGTGAAAAAAAACAGGATTGCCACAGTAACACGAAGGAAATCACCACAGCTGAAGACGACATATTGGAAATGTGCGATTGCGGCTGTATACATCTACGACTGCTGATGACGTATGAAAGTCTTGAGGGGTTGTCCCTTCTCATTAGAGTAGATTCCTGCAAATACTCCCTGTAACTCCATTCTGAGGGGCAAGGGGGCACTCTAACAGGGGGTAGGGGTCAAACATGAAAATGGGAAAAGTCTTTATTTAACACAAAACAAAGCGACTGGTTTTATAAAGTAAGGAGAAGCAGAGGGAAAATGTATCATGCATACCTGCCAGATGTTACCATGATGATGTTGTGTATCAACATGATTGTGGATGTTTACGCCTCTTATGTATTAAAGTCCATGAGATGGCGACAACGCATGCAGAGGCCTTATGAAACACATGAAGCATCATGTCGTATGTATCAATATAGTTGTGTATTATTTTTGTTTCGCCTCAAACCACGAGTTGATTAATCTAGGCGTCTTTAAAACGACACAGTGCATCACCGTCAGAATTTACTCACTCCTATTTCCTTCAATCAACCCAATCCAATGTAAACCATATGGTACACAGTAAAACCATCATCACAGAGGCACATCGTGACTACTACACGCCTGCATTTTCAGATGGTGAACTCCTGCTCTTCCCTTCAGACACCACCTCCCCCAGCAGTCCGTCCGCTAAACTGGGGACCTTGAAGAACAAGACGTATTGTGTCTGGATATAATCAGGACTGAGGACATGAAGGAAGGAATGTAGCATAGTCTGATCTGTCCTGCAGACATGTATGCAGTTGAGTTGGAGGGGGGTTGCAGACTTTACAGAGAATGACTCAGCGGCTCGATGTCACGTCCGTGATGTCTCATGGGTACACTTAAAGGATGTCTTTCCTGCACAAATTGCTTCGAGAAAAACATTCTAAAGTTTACGATGCTTGCAGGTCATTTAAGGTTTTGGAAAATTGGTCTGAATTTTGCTCTCTGTCTCCCGCATTGTCAGAATGCTGCTTCCCTGTTGGCCCGAGGAAATTGTGCTGTACAACATCACTTCGGAGCCACATTTATCCTGTCAGATTACATCTCCAAGAAAACAGCATGCACTATCTAAATGTCAGCACTAACCTTTATACATGAGAAATAACATTGCTGAGGAGCATTAAGGATATCAAACTAAGTTTGCATAATGATGAATGTTGACAAGTTGAGAAAGTAGACTGCGAAGATGTGGACAGACAAAGTAGGAAGTGTCGGCGCTGACTTCCATTTCAGCACCATCGATCACGCTAATACGATTGAACTCGGTCCAATCTCAAGAGAAACAAACAAGGCCATTAATCAACATTTCAAACTGGGTGTTCTTTGTTTCTGTTTGAATTTTGATCCGCACAAATAATCCTGAGCGATAGGGGAAGGGAAACTACACAGGAAATGACTGACCTTGAAGTAGCTAAATCACAATAAGGTTACACATGTCACATTTTAAAGTTGGTTGCCAATTAACAGCGAGAGGTCTGCTCATTCTCCTGTTTTCTGCAAGTTTCCATTATTCAGACCAAAATCTAGTCTGATGAATCATCTCGCCTTCACCCTTTTTCCTTCACACAGCCAGCTTTAGGTTTGGAAAAAGCTAAAGGATGCCTTCAGTCTGCATCGAATGCTGCCAACAGTTTAATACCGCGGATCTGTAATGGTGTGAGCAGCCATGTTGTGTCATTAGATCTGATTATTGCTCTGCACGGTCATATAACAGCCAAAGAATGAGACTATTTTACAGGCCCAGGTGGTGCAAACACTGTTCTAACCATGATCCTGTTTTCCAGTGTCCTGATGCGCCCATAAACATTACAAATCAACGAGCGGTCTCATGAACACTGTAAAGAACAAGATTCGACCATGGTATCCCCACTAACCATTGAAACTTCATGAGTTGAAGGATAGAGAGTTTGGCGTTTCCCTCCGTCTCATCCCTCACAGAACTGGAGGATTTCCTTCTTGACAAATGATCCAATATCCCCCTGCACTTATTTGGGGATTTTTGTGGCTTCTTATTATTTGTTGTTTTTATTGTATTGTCCACTCCAAACGTATTATAGACTCTGATCGTAATCAGTGTTCCCTCTCTTAGGATCTGATATTTTTTTGTGCTGCAGTACAAGAGGCTCAGTGAACCTAAGCCTTAAGCACTGAAGCTTTTCAAACTTTGATTAAAGTAAAGTGCATTGCCCATAGGAAGTATGTATTCCTATAGAAAAGTGGGAGGTTAAGTAGCTTTTTCATGGATGGCCAAATGAGACTGTGTTTGAAGGTGGGACGTCAGGGATATACTTGCCCCTGTTTTTGACTATTTTTGATATTTCACCTTAAAAACTATTCACCTAGCCTTGTTTGGTGTCATTAACACAATGGACCTAAAATCACGAAAAACATAAAATACGAGTAGGAAAAAGTTAGATCTTTTACTGTGAAAACCACAAATATGTTTAACGAACCATTTTTATTACTTACAATGCAAATATAAATTGTTGTTTGCTAAATTTGTGCATAAGTTTTTGAAATTTACAAAGTTATATGTAACTATTGATAACTATACACTCCAAGCTGTATGTCACAAATCTCTCAACTCTCAAAACTCGCTGTCTCTTTCACGTCACTGCTGCTGTCACTCCCACAACTTCCCCCTGTTCCTCAGCAAACAAATCACGTGGTTTGCCATATAATTTTGTGATTGGTTGGTGTGGTGCCTTTTTCCACCAATAGGAACATCTTTTTTAGCTTGCAGACACTTTCGTGAGAAAATCCCGTTTTTACCGTTTCTTCCTGCACCAAACGTGCAGCAAACGTGACTACGGTGGCTATGGTTGACAATGCTAACGGAATTCGTTAAGCACTTATGAAATAATTTATTAACGGTATCTTTGTAGTACAAACAAAGCCGACGTTGCACACCCTTAAACCACGCAGCAGCCATGTTGAAAATCTCAGGTCAGTCTGATCCCGATGTGTAGAGATATTTGAGGCACAGATACACACACAGACAGACGATTTCTTGCTTTTATAGGGAGATGATTCAAGAAATACGGAAAAATAATGTTGTGCTTTTTTGCAAGAGTTAAATGAGAAGATTGATATCAGACACGTGTCAGTATGTTAAATATGAAACAAGACTGGGAACGGTTCGCCTGGTTCTATCTGAAAGAAACAAAAACTGCCGAACAGCATGTCTAATGCTCACTAACATAAATGTTACCGTACATATCTTGTTTATTCAAAACATCTGTACAAAAACTTACGTGTCAAAATGACACATTGTGGTTATACGGGGAGGAACTCCAGGAGGATCTGCGTCCAGCCAAGAAATAATCCAGCAGAGTTACCTTTAGACAGAGCCAGGCTACAGCTGTTTCTCCCTGTTTCGAGTCAAGGTTCTGAGCTAGAATAACTTGCTGCTAGCTTCAGCTTCACGCTTGCAGTACAGACGTGAGGGTGTGTCTGCGCAGGAGATGTGTTGCAGCCATGTTTTTCAGTCAGATACAGACACCCGAATGCAGATTTCTCAAAATGTAAAAACAGTTCCTTTAACATCACTTGTGCAATCAATGCAATCAACATCAAAGTGTGAGAGGGTTGAAGAGCTGAAAGTGCTTCACATGTACCAGCGCTTCATGACCCCATGAGGTACCTCAGGCAAAGGGGTATCTGTGGCCGCCTGAGGGCCAGACGCCAGCAGAAATATACTGACAGAAAAATAAAATTCATAACACAGCACTGGTTGCTATACGTAAACTTGTTTTCGATGACATCGGTCTTCCTGCTATCCGCATTTTAAACATTACAAGACTTTGAATTCTGGGTACTTTCCCGAAAGCAAAGTCAGCAGCAACGCAGACTTATATAAAGTGTGCATAAAGTGGTGAAACGTTTATGAAAGGGCCCTCAACCACTTATCGTTTTCACAGTGGGACAGCGCAGAGCCTTGGGGCTTATTGGGAATGCAGGTCTGTGAGGGCAGACGTTTGGGAAAAGGCCCAGGAGTCAGTTGTGGGTTCAGTTTCCTGTCCACCAAACATCAAAGTTGAGTCTGGATTTGCATTTGAAGGGAAATAAGGACGTTATGGGTATTCATCCACAGTTTCAGAGGACATCAAGTACCAGACAAACAATAGCGTTATCCTCGTATGGACTCCTTTCGGAACTTTAAATGAGACTTTCCTCTTATCTGTACAATAAACAAAAGGCCCTTGAATGACAAGACCTATTAGAACAAGGAGCAAATCAAGCAGGTATTGGTGTTTTAAGCTTGGCTGAAGCTTTGGCTTAATGAAAACCACGTTGGCTGGAGAGTTGGTCTTCCATCCATCCTTGGCGGATGAGTTAGGAGACTATTGAGGGTGGTTGCTGGGTTGTAGACAAGACGAAGTTAATGATGGATGAGTTTGGGCTCCACTCGCAGTCTAATGTCTCATCTGAGCCAGACTCTCTCTACACCAAATTTTGCCTCATGCAAGCACTGTCCAGTGATCCGAGCACTGCATCGAGAAGTCGAAGAAATTTATGGACAGCACTATCCTCCTGTGATCATTTTGGCCTGTTTCTCACTGCCTGCACCCTTGTTTATTAATCCCATCCAGCCCACTGATTCAAATTTTCCACAATACATCATTTGATTTCTGTAATTATAATTTTTTCTCCTTGAAAAAAAAAACTCAAATCATTTGGAGCTCATTTAATTTGATTCACAGCGTGTGCCCTGCAGTTTTCTCACCTCTCAGCATGCCAGAGCGGAGCTGTTGGTAATGACTGTCAGTTTGTCGGTGCCAACTCAAAGCTGCAGTCTGTCCACTTTACTGTAAAGCTTTTTGGCGCCAAAGGACCCATTTCATAACCTCAGGTATAAGTAATACTTGGCAGCGTTATTGAAAATAAACACCTTTGGGGATTTTCCAATTACATCTCGCTGTATAATGGAGGCTGCATGAGTCAAACGTACCTGTGCAGCATAGCAAAATATTCCCATCTACTGAAAATTAACTGACAGTCATGCATCATGTATTTTTCATGTTAAAAAGTCATGTTAGGCTCATTTGTTTCTCAACCTATTTTAACATTATTATACAGTAAGTACATGTAAGGACTGAAAGATGCACTTCACACTGAAAGCATTCTTGGTATGGTATGAATGACAGTGTACAGAATAAGCAGAATATCTCCGTTGTACAAAATGTTGCACAATGATAAAGGCAGAACCGATGTGTAAAGGCAGTGATGTTGACAATAGACCTTTATCACGTGGCGGCTAGATTCCTCCACTAGAATGAGAGGCTTGAAAGCTAGGATATTGTTGCCGCTGCGTTCCAGGCTGCAAGTTTAATAAATGTTGCTAATTCGAGAAATTGTTACCATTTCAAAGCTTCCCAATCGAGCGGCAACCGAAAAGACGATGGATAGCGGAAATCTGGACGGACATCATGCCATAAATCAAGGGAAAATAATATATTTGATACCAATTAGCTAACGTTAGCATTGAACTACTACCTGGTGGTTGTACGGTTGAATGTAGTCCCAAATGAAAGGGTTGTCTGAAGGCAATGAGAAGCACAGAAAATGTTCAAAATATAGCGTACACTCACATGTGTTTTTTTTAGGTGTGCCTTCTTTTCGGTGGCTAAATCAGGTCATGCAGCTGGTACCGATTAGCAGTACACTGCTCTGGTATGAGACGCAAACTATCACTTAAAAATGAATGTGTCAAGGATTTGGGTTAGAATGTTAGAATTAATTTGCGCTTCTGGTATCGTATCTTGTAACAATATTAGATACTAATGTTAGCCAGGAGGTGGAAGTTAAATGCTTAGAGTTAGCTGTTGTCCAATGGAAGCTAACAGGTTATCAAAAATGTTGTTTTACTTTGAAATCTGGTAACTCCGGATCTTCACCCTCCATCATCTTTACAGTTGCTGATCAATCAGGAAGCAGTGAAATGATAACAGTCAGAGCTTCCCACCCTGATGACAGAGGAAAATGGCCGCTGAGTGACTATAGTCTACTGGAAATCTCTCTCAAAGCAACGTAAAGATAAGCACAGTTCTCTGACATGACATGCCAGACCATTTAATTTAGATTTCATACCAAACTGCTGTCATGTTGAGTCTTTTGTGGCCTCATTCAGACGTAACACAACTCTGTTACAAGGTTTTAACGGTCATAAGTGGATGTTTGTAGAGTGAGGTATAATAATGACAACCCTTCAGTTTGTTAGCTTAGCCCACAACATATTTGAGAATACGGTCAGTTAGCTCAGGTTTCTTTACCCTGGCGTTCCCTACACTTTGGTGATTTCTCTTAACATTTTTACTCTCGCAGAGATCCAACAATTTGACAAGACGCAGTAGCGTTTCGTTCCTCCTGCCCCGTGACACATTTTCACAGCATTACTGCTCTCAGTTTTTACATGAGTCAGTTTCTCAAAGTCAGGAATCGGAACAAGTGGCCTCTGTTATGCATCACTCCAGTCTAGACAGTCACTCACATTACTTGTAGGCTAAACTGCCAGAAGCATTAGTACTGGCAAAATAAAGCAACGGAGACAAAGTGAATAAAAGTTGAAGAAATACAGATAATCTTTTTTTTTTTGTTTTTTTGCCAATTGGACAAATTTGTAGGTGGCACAGAGTTCGGCTCCAATGCTTAGTGGAAAGGTCAGTTTATACGCTGCTGATAATTAAGAGTCATTAATCTTCCTTGATCAAAGACAGATGGCTCATACATATAAAAGTTCTCACTGAGTTCAAACTGACTGAGGTTTTTTTTTCCTGCGGCTTTATGTTTTATCTGCTTTATCAAGTTTTGTTAGATAAAGTAGGCCTGCTGTTGACTGATACTGATTTTTTGTTCTAGTTGTGACAGAATCCCACGCTTGACATGTTTGCTCGACAACTAAACCACCAGAGGGGACGCAAAGTTCACAAACAATTTGCAATAGTTCCAAGAAACTGCAATGTGGAAAACTTAACCTGAAGAAATCAGCCAAATACCTGTCTGGAGCGCTGTACAGTATGGAGTCGGCCGTGGAAGAACAATAACGGGCTTCATAACTGATCATAGAGAAATAATTTTGAACTATTTGCGCAGTACATAAAAAGTAATGTTCCACATTTACCACGAACTTTGGGACAACGTCCAATGGTCTTATATTTTAGTGTTCTCAATAAACTCAACAGGGCCACCAACTAAGAAAGTATAGAAAATGGGCAGAGTTGCGTTGTTTGAACACAAAACAGCCAGCTTTTGTGACCGACCGCCTCTGATCAAAGAACAGGGAGGGTTCGTTTGGGTCCATTAATAATGAAACATGTATTTTATGATCAACAGC
Source organism: Spondyliosoma cantharus (assembly GCA_900302685.1). Lineage (NCBI taxonomy): Eukaryota > Metazoa > Chordata > Actinopteri > Spariformes > Sparidae > Spondyliosoma > Spondyliosoma cantharus. Next base: position 15,624 of record OMLP01012654.1, read on the forward strand.
AGTTTAGTCATAATCCATGCGCCCTGAAGTTTTGTAGTCCACAAAACCTTTCTGGAGCTTTCACAGCATTCTCTTAAATGATCATCTTAAAGCGCAAAACAACAACCGAAAACATCATTTAATGAATCCTTGCAGGTTGTCGGGACGTGATTTAAATCCCCGGAAGGAAAGAAATCTTAAATCGTTTCTAGAAAAATACATAATTTACAGCCGTGTTGTGCGGTCGAGCTCGTGCACCTACTTCAGAAAAGTTTCATTCTGACATACTTGCTCAGCTGCAGCAGTAAAGGTCACGGCTTTGTGTAACATATTTTTCAAATGGGATCTCGGGGCTTCATCAGGTGAGCTGCATGGAGCCTGAAACTCCACCTGACTTTCCATCAGCATGGGGTTGAGTAGAGGACGAATTAATTTGTGTAACATGTTGGGTGAACTTGTCCTTTAAGCTCCTTTGCGTGCGGGCCATTGTTTGCAGCCGGCTTGCGCGAGCTCCGGGGGTTATTTTTTTAGAGCAGTCGTGCCCGCTAAACTATAAATTAAATCTGTGGGCTTAATGAAGGGTGTCGGTGCTGCTTGTTTATTAGGCGTGACGGACGTTAATTCACGGATGAGGAGCGGCCGTGCCCGGGCCGCACTGCTCCGCTCCGTGTGTGATGATGTTGATGATGATGATGATGATGATGATGTCCCGGATGGCTGACTGAGGAGCTGGCCGGGCTGCAGCTCACCCCGCTCGGCCGACCGTCGCGAAACCAAGCCGGCCCCGGTGGTTAATATGGAACATTCCCACAGACCAATTCATTCACACCGGCGGGGGGAAAAAAGGAGCCCTGTAGTAGCGGAAAATTAGAAAAGCAGCTCATTTCGCTGTTTCTTTATGGCTTCTGGCT
>OMLP01012654.1:16593-29624 GCA_900302685.1 Spondyliosoma cantharus
GATGTACTCCCCGCTCGGCCGCGGCTCCGACGTCTGCCTCTTCTACGTGAAGGGGGAGTTCTTTGCGATGGATGCTCGCTGCGCACATTCCGGTAAAAAAAAAAAAAAAGCCTCAAAATCCTCACTCACACTCAGATTTAACCCTTAGAGAGCAGATTTACGCACAGACAAAGTTTACAATCAATCTGTGGGCAGGAGGGAGAGGAGAGGGCACAAACAGACCTGAATACTCCACATTTTAGATTTGTATTCCAGTTTCTATGCTATTTATTCTATCTTTCCCCTTTTAATCTTGCCGTATGATATATGTGTGTTTGTATTTGTAAATATTGTGTTATTTTTTTGCCATTCCTGTGTCTGTTTTATATTGTGTGTTATTGTGGTTTTATGTGAATTGTGTGTCTATCTATCTATTTATCTATCTATCTATCCTGTTTTTATAAATGTAATCAATAGTAAGTGCGTCTGGTATGTTTCTGGTGTGTTTATCCTACAACTGCTAGGCTACCGTGTCCATAGTGACAGGTTTATCAGTTTCACAGCCTGTTGTGCAAACCCCTCCAAGTCACATTTTCCTAGAAGGGAAGAAGACGGCACAAGTCATCTGCTTTGGAGAGGAAGAATATGCGATTGAGAATTTCCTGTGTCTCCCAGGCGGCCCTCTGTGCGACGGGGACATCGAGGAGGCCGATGGGGTCCTGAAGGTCTTCTGCCCCTGGCACGACTACGACTTTGAGCTGAGAACCGGGATGTCAGGCACCTCCTTACAGGTAAATATGACCTTCTTGTTTCATAATACTGATTTTTTTTTTTCTGTCACCAGAACAGTTACATGTCTTCTTGTTCTCAGTATTGAACATAAAGTGTAATAAAGTGCCAGACCCCAACCAAAACTGGATTTTTGCGGCCGATACTGATATTAAAGTGTAAATAAATTCCAATATTGATTTCTACTGGCTGATATTCTTATTCTTATATTCTTAATAATATTATTATTATTATTTTAACAGAATGCATACGTGAACATGTTTGTGTTGACAAAGGTACATATGTAATGGAGGCATCAGTTCAGTTAACTGTGAATTTAATCATTCTAAATTACCAACATTAGCATGTTTTTCCACATTTTGTTCTGTAAAACAAAAATAAAAAGTTTGAATATCGGCACACATCGACAAAATATCCCCAAAATATAGGAAATATCAGCCAAATGATATATATCTATCAGTGTCTAGTAGAAAAATACTAATGAGACCTACAAAGATTACTCAAAGATATGTATCGAAAACATCATAACATACATTTCAGATACGTCACATGAAAACCTGATTGTATCCCATCAAGTCAGAAGCATCACCTGCCGACTGCAGCTGGACCTTAGTGTGAACTCTTGCAGCGATACGCAGCCAAATCATCCTCTTTTAATAGATGTTGGATGTTCCGGTCAAAATCCAAAGCTCATCAGTCAGAGTTGAGATTTTGTTTCTCTTTTTTCTTCAGTCAAGCGTCTTTCCTTCTCCCTTCTTCTGCTGTTTGGATGCACGCATCAGTGACCCTCCCAAACAAGAACTTTCCATAAACACGTCATCTTTTTTTTTTTTTTCACTGTAAGGCCACATTCTATTTCGCATGTTAAGATTTAGAGTAGTTCATTTTTTTGACATGGACATAATGGTAACAATGGTGCCGCACATACAATAATTCACAAGCCCCAGACGCACACTGAGTGTTGATAGCAAGATGCTAATTTACATCACCTGCTATGTGCTGTGTGAGCTATCTCTGCTTCCACAGTAGTTCACGATGTTGTGTTTCTACCAGCTCTCTTTGTATGATGTTTTTTTTTTGTTGTTTTTTTTTTTTACAGCAAAAGGTGTATGAAGTCAAGCTGGAAGACGGCAACGTGTACGTGAAACACGCCACTCGTCTCTCCTTACAGCCTTTCCCTGCGGATCCGAAGAGTTGAACAACCTCAACTTTCAGCCCTACGTGAGACAGCTGTAGCGAAGCCCACTCTGGCTATTTTTAAGACTTATTCCACAAACCCAAGCCATCTGAAACATTCCTAAGCCTTATCTGTCCTTTTTTTTTTCGCAGACTGTTTCTACTTAGATTGCTGTGGACTCAGGATCATATCTGATCGTCTGAAGAGGGCATGACATCATTAAATTGTTTCAGAGTTTTTCTTGCTGGCCTTCCAGGTGGAGACTCATCACAGACACTGAACACGAACAGCTCACTGCTGACTTTGTTCACACACCAGACAGAAGCTAGATGCTGCAACATAAATACAGAACATTGACTTTTCTCAGCTGATGTTATGGAAAGAATCAGCGTATTTGATTCTGGGCAGAGCACAAGCTGTTTGCCCATTTCATTTTTGGGCATTTAAATGTTTAACTGAAACCCACTAACCACCATCTGAAAGTGTTCTCAAACTCCTTCCTGCCAATCTATTGCCGGACTTGTATGCACTAGCAAGCAAATATTTGGTCTACAGAGAATTCTCCCAAATCCTCTCTCTAATTAAATGCAGAATGATCATTTGCACAGCTCCAACCATTATTGCAATGAGGGGATGTATTCACACGCAGCCAGAAATGAAGCCTTCGTGTTGTTGAGTCATGTTAGATGCCATCGGAGTTATTACATTCAGTCCAATCAAGCAGAGTAAATGTTGCAAAACAAGTTAAAACTGAAGTTCAACTTTTGGTTTGTGATGTTGATTTTTCTATTTCTTTCTGCTTCGGTTCAGGCACAAAAAAAACATATGCTTAGGTTTGGGATAAAATCACTGTTTAGCTTGAAATACCTGTTTTGGTCACCGCGTTCGTTTGACGTCCTATGAAAAATAGCTGGAAGTTGTCTGGAAGTCATCTGGAATTGTCTGAGGTTTCCTTAAAAGCACCTGGTTTTAACGCCCGAAATTGTGGATGGGAATGTCACCAGGTTTCCTTAAAAATATCCAGTGGTGTGATTCAAACTGCAGTCGGCCATTTGGCAGCCTTGGTCGTATCTGTGGCTTGCAAAAATGTTAACTGCTTACATTATATCCTGGCGACTGGGCTGTTACATTATATAATCTAAGACCTAATCCAGTGATGTCCAAACTGATGGACAGAACGTTAGAAGAACTAATACTCGTCACCTTTCCTGAATATAAAGCTTCCACTGATTTTCAGCGTTTTAAATGTGTACTCATGTAATGGTGAACATGTGCTGACAATTGTCTTTTCAGCAGCTAATACCGAACGGGGCCTCGCGTTCTTTACTACCAATAATCCTCTTCCTTGTCTTTAACAAGCGTTACCTGAGGCCTCAAATTGTCACAGAGTAGCAGTCACACTTGTTGAGTTGTGGCCTTTGGATAAATTTAGACATTTATTCCAGTGATCTCACGCGACAGAAACTCCCTTTTTTTTCAGAATTTGTGCTTCGGGACAGTTTTTTAACCCACATGTGGTTCCAGCAAGCAGAACACACATGAAGGGCACTGCAATTACCACTGGTGGCAGTCCGAGCAAAAGACGTCTCCATCAGCGTTTCTCTCCGTTGCTGGTCTGTGCACAGACAGGTTTGTCTGTTACTGACGCAATGGGACTCAAAGGAAACAGTTAGCAAGGCGCCGGAGGGAAGGTTCACGACCTGAAATGCACCATTGACTCAAGAGAAATGTGTTTTTCTAGCTTTATGTGTGTGTGCACTGATGCGAGTGTTTTCTTTATTCCTCAGCGGTGAGCGCAGTCACTCACTATATTTTCTGTCAGCTCCACTTCTGGCGGAGGCACAGAGAGCAGTCATGAAAGTGTCAGTGACAGCGTGGCTCAACACGCTCATTTTCCCTCCCTGCTGCGCTCCCCGTCGTGCGACTTTATTACAATGGCAATTCCAGTGGCGAAAGTTTTCTGTAACTCATCCCCTCAGGGGGGGTAATGGGCAGACACAATGGAGATGCAGCTATTTGGTGTCAATGTAAACATAGTTTGGGAGTCTGCACAGGTCAGGAGAGGTTTCCTGCACTTTTATATGCTGACATTACATTGAGCAGTCATGTCAGCCTTTTGCTACACGTCCCTTACTTTTATTTCATACGTTCAAATTATTTTAATACATTTTGTTACCTGTTTGTTGTGTGAATTATTTATGGCATGTTAAAATAACTACATACACTTTCATTTCTACTACCTGCCAGTTGTATGTCGCTATTGTTTTTATTGTTGTGACTTATGCAAGATGTGAAATTTTACTTGTATTGTTTGATTCACAAATTAAATTATTGTATGTAAGCAACATTGTCATATATGTGAAAGAAAGTGGACCAAAACCCACGTCTCTCGCTCAGAAATGGGAAATTGTTCAACATTTTATGATTTTTGAGTTCCCTTCTTAATGCATAACACACAACCCATAAAGAGTATGAATCAAACAATGTACACAAAATCATTTATTTACAGTTTCTTGTTCATACAATTATAGTATATTTCATACAATACACAATTTACACGTAAAAGAAACGAGAGATTGGCATCACCATGCAATAGTTAAGCGCTGACAGAGCAAATTATCAGGAGTTCATTTGTGTGATTCTTTTTGTTACTGGAGCTCAGGGCGGCTTCCTGGAGCACAGTGCCAAATATACAACTCTTCTTCATAGACTCCAGAAAGTTTTTTGGAAGGTTTTTTTTTTTTTTTTTCGTGGATGACCTCCTGAATAAATTATGATCTCCTTGAGACCAGCTGGACTGTACAGAAGAGAAAATGGACGGATCTGACACGCTTAAGATACTGTGAAATTCTCGGTGCTTTCTGGTAGATTGAGAGCTTTAGTGAAATGCAGCCGGTTAGCATTAGGTGCAGCCACTGTAAGACGCAAAGTGAGGTTAAGTATTAATCGAAAGCAATTAACTTCACCGGGTTTTGACTGTTACAAAAACAGTCCATGTTTAGTCAGTAACTCTAAGGGGATAGATGTTTAGATGAGAAGACTCAAACCACTTCCACGAAGTACAGTAAATATTAAGCTCCAGCCATCTTAGCTTAGCTTTAACTTTGTAAAAAAGATAAAAACAGCAAGCCTAGTTTTGTCTAAAGGTGACAAACTTTGCCTAAAACACACTTTAAGCTCACTGTTGAACTTGTGCAAGTGTAAAAATGACCTTTCCTGCCAGAGCAAGGTTTCTAGGAGGCCCTGGCAAGCTGTTTACCCTGTTTCCACTGGCTCTGGCCTCATTTAATGGACAGAAATGAGAGTGCTGTTGATCTTTTCATCCAACTCTGAGCACGATAGCGTATAATCTTATTTCCAAAAATGTCAAAGTATTCGATTTAGGCTGTAAAACAAAAATACATTGAGCTCCTTAAAAATACATTTGTGATATTAACATTGAATCCCTGTAAAAATGAAGCTCTTGCTGCTGCTCCTACATATCCCACTGAGATTCAGAGAGATAAAGTTTTTTTTGCTTTGTTGCGGTGTGTTTTATCTGTTGGATTCAGTCTTAAACTCCCTTATTTGATTCTGAAGTCTTTGGAAAGTTTTTTTTCTTGAGTCATTAAACCAAACTCTCCGGAGGACCTTTAATCTTCTTTGAAGTTCCCCAGAAGACAAAATAACTGTTGGGAGAGCCCGGCTTACTTTCACATGCAAAGCCTTATATAAAGGTTTACTCAGCCTATTGTTGTTACCTTGTCCTTCAAACTCCTCTGATAACTTCTCCTCATGAATAAGCCAATTCTCCTGTCAAAGCGTTCTCCTCTGAAAACCTGCATTCTTCCATGTGCAACCACTTTCGAAGCCCGATACTCTGTAAGTGATGGACTGTGAGGCCAGAGACCACTAATATTTTCCCCTTCCTTTTTCCATTTACCAAACAGTGCCTCAAAATGATTAAATCCATCACTAGATAATCTCGCTCCTCTTTCTCTTGATGTCTTTGGTCTAACATTTCCTTTCCAGTTGCTCTACAGCTGTCGGGCCTCCTCAGCTGACCTCACACACAATTGCATTTTTATGGGACTTATCTCTTCCCACACCTGGATTCAATCATCATCTTTCTTACGGGGTGGATGCTACATCTGCTGCGGGGGGACGTTTGTTTTCATCTGGAGATCTGGACTGTTGAGTCGTGGACGGCCCGCAGGCCTGTGATTAGAGACGTCAGTGATCACGGTGAAGGTAACGCGTGTTGTCACCCTTTATTGCACAGCTCTTGAGTGTTTTTTTTTTCTGAAGCGTGCTGCTCACGGCGCATAACGGAGGGAGACTGTTGTTTTTCGAAGTGGGGCCGAGTACGAGTGTAGGGTTACGATATATGGTTTTCATTTAAACATGCAACCTCGTGATGCCACCTCTTGGCACAAATTAAACAATAAATCTGCTGCACATTAGAAATAAAAAATGAAGTCAGGGTCGAATGGATGAAGAGTTAGCTGTACAGTGGACTGGGGGCCATTTAGATGATAAATATGTTGGACTGTAATTCCTATGGGTCCAGTATATTCTTGATTGCTTAACTTCTTCCATTGTACCCTGGAGATTAACTTGTTTGGCTGTTTGTGAAAGTGAGTGAAACTGTTTTTAATAGTTACCAAGAGACTATGTAATTTATTTTCGAATTAAAACAAGGCCTATATTTACTTGTCCGCCTCCTTGTTCCTCCGTGGTCCCCCTTATGTGGTTTTGGATTAGTTCAGCTTGAAGAGCTTCTCTCTTGGGTCTGCAAGTTCCCATTTTGCAGATAAACAATTGTTGAGCTTTTATCACTGAGTGAAGTTTCTTTTTTATTACTGACAGCGATTATTATATAAAATAATTTTAGGTCTATATGTCTGAATATCTATCAAGATGAATACTTTTGAGTGTTCTTAGATCGTCACACACTCTGCCACAATGACAGGATCTCTGAAAAAACTTGGCCAGTAAATTCACACGTGTAATTTTTTTAATTATCACTCTCCTGTGTTACGAGTCTCACAGTGGGGTTTGTTAATGAAGAGAAGGCTCCGCTGAGAGTTCCCACTAGCTAGACTGCTCTCTGAAGTTTGAAAAGATTACCGTGGTGTACTAATTCTAAAATCAAATGAGCCATGCAGCAAAGTATGGAAATGATAATACAGTCTACGTAGTTGAGAAAGTTGAAGAATGATTACACGACATAGCAGTTAAATTACTTGCTTTAAATCACTGAAAATGGTCTTGTGCAAGATCTCGTACAAACACCTTCACCATACCACCTGCTACATGTACTGAGGGAGTTTGCTTCATTCTCCAGCAGCACTTTTCATGTGCTGTAATTGTTTGTTACATGCTGATCTTAGTTAAAAGTTAAATTATATACTTATTGCACTTCAAGATACAAAGGCAGCTGACAAACAGATAACCCGACAATTAAAACAAAGTAAGTCTTAGTGAGTCTCTGTGAGAGTTTTTGAGAAAGTGAAATATTTGTGAATAAACAGTACAGTTTTGAGTTTGGTGATGCAAATTTGGACTGTGCAGAGGACAAAAGGAAATCATGTCATACCTCACAATGGACTATCCTCATTCCAGACTGCTTGCCACTAGAGAGATCGGTGCTTGTCTTGGCAAAGGCCTCGGTCTTGCACATTTTAAGTAGGTGTGAAAGACGTTTGGCTGAATCACAGTTGGCAATGTGGCATGCTGAAGAAAAACATTAGGAGCATGACTGAAAACATCCTCTGTTCCCCGGGTGGCATGCCTCACCCTCCCTGCACCCAACATGTCTCTTTTGCCTCCCCTTGGTGGAGAGAGTTTCCCAGTTCGTAGAAAAAGGGTTCAGTGTCTGCTGCAGACAACAAGGACCTCAAGTTGGTTTCTTGCCGATCTTGAATGAAGTTCCACCGAAAGGAATGACCAATTATGAAGTGTTTTGGGCCTGGCGTAGTATTTGAACGTTTGGTTTTCGACTCAAACATTTAGAGATGTCAGCAAAAACACCCGCCATGGGGAAAATGGAATGCCACAAATTAGAACTATAAAAGTTGCCATCTCAAACGTCAAGTTTGCCTATTCATACATAAAGTTAGACCAAAGCTGATTTAAAAAATGCCAGTCACTGCATTACATACAAACAAATGATGCATTTCTTTGAGGAGGGAAGGAAGAAAAATGATATACCGAACCCTTCAAGTAAGTATACGTCTAATGAATATGTTCAGTCACACTCATTGATTTTGCTGAATTGCTGTCTGCCTTGGTTTTGTGGTTTCCATAGTGAGGAGGGAGTTCATACTCTACTACTAACAGACGTTCAACTTTTACTCCCTCGACTTGATGCCATCGTTGACTGTAGACCTAGAGATGAAAAGCAAAGAACATTTAAAATGCTGATATTACCATCAATGTATATACAGTTTGAATTACCCTATCTAGGCCTACCGCTTGTCACATCTATTGGCGCCGCTGTATGCGCGTGGACACTCTCCTCCTGGTTGTAGAGCTGACTCTGCGACTCTGGGACCTGCCCTGCTGCTCTGAAGGATAGGCCACCACCTGGGAGGATAATCTCTGCGCCTGCAGACCCTCCGACTCCCTCATGTCCCTCGCCATCTGAGACAGAGTCTGACCAGGGTTGGTCTGCAGACGTTGGAAAAGGCTTTCTCTGTTAATTTTCCTCTCTGGACAGCTGAAGGTCAGAGCCACTCCAGAGTCTGACTTCATCTCCCTTGAGAAACCATCTGAGGTGCCATCAAAGCAGCGGCCTATAGCAATCTCCTTGGCCACCCTGGGATTCTGGTCTGTGACTGTGTAGATGCCATAGTTGTGTCCCAAAGGATCAACAGGCGCCAGCATGGTGAACGCATGGGACTCGTTATTTTGAGCTACCGGTGGATGTTTGATGAGGTACTCTTGTAGGAGACTGTTAGTGTTAATCCTGCGACAGTTCCCCTGAGGAAGCACTGATATGAGCGAGCGGTCCACCTCAGATTGATCAAACAACATGCCGCTGCATTTGAACTCCACACAGGCTGCTGAGGTGTTGGCCTCTCGCATGTCTCGGGTGCTGCGAATGTCTCTTATGCCATAAAGTTTGTCTTTTGTTTCTCTGTGTGTTCCTCCCAGATTCCTTGACCTGATCATCACTTCCTTCTGTCCTTGGATCTTGACCTTAATGAAGCATGCTCTGAACTCCTGGGGATTGGGCCACCAGGAGAGGTAATCTCCAGTCCAGGTCGTCAAATCATGCTCCTCAAAGGGAACCACATTGTATTCATACTTGTCCTTTTCCACTCTGAAGAATCTGAAATGATTCGCATCAACAGGAGCATTTTCACAGGCTATTAAATTCTGATACGGATATATTGGCCCATTGGTTTCATCAAAGTTATTTTGGTTGGGCTTTGCCAAGTTGATTCTGAAGGCTGTTTTCTTCAGAGCTGGATCCTCATGGTCTGAGCGCTGGTAGTCAATTTTATCCAGGTATGGCTGAGACACTCCAATGATGTTTGGATTCATCTTGGGGGAGGAGGGAGCTGCCTCCAGTTCTTCCCCACCCATCATTGCCGTGACGTAAGCTGTGTAAGCGTCGGGCCTTTGGGCATCACAGAAAGCAGGTAAACAAGCCCCGTTAGGTCCAGTTATGACGCTATCAAAGCGCCCCCATGCCCTCGGATTAGAGGAATAACCAGGTTTGGGTTCCAAGTTTATCAAGCTGATCACAACACCCTCCAGCTGTTCCGTCGGTAGGAACTTGTCACTCATGTAGGCACGGACTTTGACGTAGCAGCGCCTGTTTTCAGGCACGTCTAAATTAAAGAGCCTACGTTCTCGAATCTCCATGTTGCCTATGAGGAATGTGCGCTCCTCTCGTTTGCTTCGCCCGTGACCACCAGTAATTTGTGTGGCGTAGAAGTCACTCTCCTCTTCCCAAACTCCTGTGTCTGGGTTTAAAGACCACAGTTTCATTTTGGGAATGTGCTCTTGCATTTTGACGTGCTGTGTGTCAAGAAGGACTTGAACAGCCGCGGCTCCGAGTACCTCCTTGTTGGTTTCATCTCTGAAGTCAACGGAGAACATGCCGTAGGTCCTCAAAGGGAGCATGTCACCATCATCGTCCACAAAGTTGAGATCGCCAGGGGCCGCAGCCGCCGTGGTGATATTTCTCGGGTCAATGAATGTGACGCTGGCTTTCACAGTTCCCTCATAGATTTCGCCATTGTCCTTGTGGAAGGAGTTGGGAGGAATAACCAACTGACCAATGGGGTCTTCCCCTTTAATTTCCCCTAGGTTTATAGAGTTAGTCTCTCCTGCATTGATGTCAATCGGTATCTGCTTTCTCATCACCTTTACATCATGGTAGATGGACCCACCTTTCTTATCCAAGATGAACACCTTAGGAGTATCAATAAACTTCTGAGTGGGGTCAACAAAATTTACAACTAATCTCTGTGTATCAGGAGTAATTTGCAACGTGAAGCCTCCTTGGTATCCAGTGGTGCCCACCCTCTCCTTACCGATGTAGATGTGTCCAAAGCGCAGTGGCTCATCGTTGTCAGCTGTGACCACTCTACCACGAACCAGCACAGTCGGCTGCACACACTTCTGACAGCCGCACTGTGTCACAGCCCGGATAGGGAGGCTGTAGCTCCCGCAGTCAATGATTCGGCTTTCCATATTCTGGACCCCACAGCAGAACGCAGACCCGTCTCTGCAGCGCATATCAAAATCTAGAGAGCCAGCACATTTGTTGAGAAGGCAGCGGCCTGCGTTGTAGTACTTGGAAACAGTCCCGGGTTGAACACAGTCCATCGGCAGTCTGATGAGGTGCGTCTCCGGGGTGGAATTGCATGCCGGTGTTCCTTTTGCTGTGAATAACACGACAAATTACATTATTTACTACTTAAATGTGTTCACATGGCACATTTAGAAGATACATACATAAAAGATGAAAGTGTATGGGTGGAGTGACGCAGAGCTATCGAGTTTGATATTCGATCAAGCTTGATTGAATTAAAGGGGATTGTGGGGCTTGGTGGAGGTATGCTGTCTACTGCATTCTAGTTGTACAACTGTTTAACTATATAATTTTAAGATATATCAATGCATGAATTGAATAGTACACGTGTATATTAACTTGTCAATGAATACTAATAAAAGAATATTTTTTCTTTTTTACACACATGGATGTGCTCACACTCACACAGACATACAATCACATAAATGATTTATCCACACACACATAATGTCTGCATGGCCTGAAAGTACCAGTTAGTGGCCAAGTTGGATGCTGGATTGCGCATGAAAGGGTAATTAGACATGAAGTTGAATGGAACATTTATTTACCAACCATCCAGATGGGAGTGGGAAAGAAAGAATTATTGTTCACCCAGACATTGGCAGAATAAATAATGTGCATGATATCATGGTCGAGCTTATAGTCAAGTATCCTTTCCTTTGGGTCGACAATTGCAGACACAGATCGCTGCGATGTTGTGGATGAAATATCATCACGGTACTGCTGATGGCTTTACCAACAGTCGACAATGGATTATGTAACTTCTTTTCACCTGTGTGAACTGTGGTTAACACGTTTAATGGGAAATCAAATAAACTTCTGCATGATGTAAACTGTGAGAAGAAAATGTGCGAAGATATTACATTTTTCATCTTGCCCAGAGGTGCAGCTGTTGTTCTGCACACATGCAGTGTCTCCTGCCATAATTACTTTTGGAGTGCAGGGATTCGTCTGCAGCCTAGGAGAGATCGCTTTAGCGGCCTTCCATGAAAACCCTGTTCGTTAATCTGTGTTTATGCTAACAAGCACCTGAAGGACATAAGCAATGTGTCGTCCTCCCACGTGGATGAGGAAGCACATACTTGTCTGAGAGAGAAAAGAAACAAGATTTATGGACAATCCTGGATTTCACCTCAACACTGGGTGTTTAGGAGAAATTGGGTTTGAGGTTTTACAGCGTCCCGAGCCATCCCTCACAATGAAGAATGCCAGATTGAAAAGCTGTTGCCTCAACCAAAGTAAACATAATAAAAACGCACTGCTCCGAGCACAGCCGGATTGTGCGAGCCCTAATATTTTTATTTTCCTATTTTCTTTGCTCATAATGTTTTTTTCCAATGACAGATAGTCTGTTAACTGACTTTCCTCCCTCCTTCAGTTGTAGGACACTGTGGTTTTGTTTGAATCCTCTTAATGCACAGACATGGCTCACGGGTGACTTAGCTGGAGCTTAGCGCTGACATTCCCCTCGAAGTGTGTATTCAATCTGCGAGGCAGCTGCTCTTTATACAGTAAAATGAAGTGTTTGCTTTTTGTCAGCGGTTTTAGTTGAACCTGTGCAGAACTTTGACAACATGCGTCATTGTCGAATGCACTGGGAAAGCAGCCACCCTGAGCTATAATCCCTGTGTGCCGCTTGCTATCATCATAGTACATTACTTTCTCTCCACGCTGATGATGATGAATTACAGTTCATGTTACATCACTGTGCCTTTGACTAGAGGGGATTTTTTGTGTCTTTTGACTATGAGAACAAATTTAGACTAACAGGAAAGAGAACTTTGAAGGATTTAACATTTTACCAACACTTGTATGTGTCTCCAGTCATGTGGTAAATAATTGCCAACAGAACATCTTGAACTATGTGACTGGGAATGTGCAATAGTAAATAACATCTTAAAAAAAACTACACTGACATCTATGACTACACATACCGATCACAGTGAGTAAGGATGGCGAGGACTTGATGCTGCCTGCAGGACTGCTGGTTTTGCAGTAATACTGCCCCGACTGCTCCGGCTTCAGGTCGCGCAGAACAAGGTCCTCTTCATACTTGTACACCTTCCTGTCCAGCAGAGTCCCGTTGTGGTACCTTGAAAAATAGTTACAGAGATAAGAAATAATATATATATATATATAAATACATCCATTTTGATTTATAAATATATTCTAAAATTGAGTTTAGATCATTAGAGCTGTGCTAATCAATCATTTATTACTTTTGTTTGTTTGTGTGTCTGTTGGTTGGTTTGTCAGGAGTCTAACCAGAATAGACCT
>OMLP01012656.1:0-16571 GCA_900302685.1 Spondyliosoma cantharus
GGAACCATGACCCTCCATTCCCTGTTCCATTAATGTATGACCCGCTCTACCGTCAGAGCTGCTGCTGCCTAAATGTAACTAAGGCCACTGAATAACTCATTATTTGAAAATCACACAGTACATTTTGGAATAGATTGTCTCTGTGACGGTCAATAACCATTGTAGAATCCTAAAATAGCATCTCTGTCCTTCCATCTCAGGGGTAAGCTGTCACCAGACGCCAGCCCGCAGAAGATCATCAACACCCTCCGTCTGCCCTCGGGTGTGGGTGCTACCTGTGTCCTCAAAACCCCCTTCAACAGCACCCTGGATCAGCTGGCCCAGACCCTCAACCCCAGCGCCAATAACTCCAAGACTCTGGCTGCTCGCTACTTTGACTCCATGTGTCTGGACTCCTTCACCCAGGGGGTCCCCCTCTCCAACTTTGTACCCCCGCCTCCCTCACCAGCACCCTCGGATGACCCAGACCCTCGCTTTGAGGATGGACTCTGGAACTTCACTGTTGCTCCTCCGACCACAGTCCATGGTGAGTCTGTCTAATGAAGCTGATAAATCACTTTCATATATGAAACCCACTTAAATATGTATTGTTTAAACTAGAGACCATCTTGTAATGCTCAGCCTCATGTTGAAGTCCAACCCATGAGTACTTGATAGTGCTTACATAAGATCATGCACATCTTAGCTTTCATTTTGATCTGAACTACACCTGCAAAATTTCGTCACTGTTTAAAAAAAAAAATCTGTCCACAGACAGACAGACAGACAGACAGACACGCCTCTGTGGTAGTTCGTGCTACGATAGCTGTCTCCAGGACCACATTTCACAGCCGAGACACACACACACACACTCACAAGGTGTCGCTGTTGCAGCTGCTAAATACATTTTGAGTTCACATTGAAATATTGCAGCGTTTTATATACCAGTTGCACCGTGTTAAAAACGCTGGTGTTGCAATATTGGAGTTCTCTGCAATATATATTACAATATGAAATAAATACAAAGATAGACCGTACTTTGCTTAATATGTTGATCAAGAATTATTGTGTTGAGAACTACAACCAGATGTAATTTGTGCCTTTAAGAAGAGCCAACACAGCTCTTCTTAAAGGCACAGGTTACATCTTGATATAGTTCTGACAGAAATCAGGCTGAAATTATTCAAATAAGTTGTTTTCCTCATCATTCAATGTCAGCCATTAAACTATTGTGAATGTTATTATTTCCACCTGTGCTCAGAGCCGGTGACGTCTCCTCCCACCCTCCCCCTTTCTGTCCATGAGCCAGTGCGTTGCATCTGCTCCATGCAGGGGACAGGCTTCTCCTGCCCCAGTGGGGTTGGAGGGCGACCCCCCCTCATGAAGGTGGTGACAGGTGACATCCTGGTGGACATCACAGGTCGTAATGTCTCTGAGTATCTTCTCTTCACATCCGACAGGCTGCGCCTGCACAGGTAGGAATTCTAGGGGTTGTTTCATTAAGAAAGCTCTGAGATTTGGTCTC
The DNA here is from genome assembly GCA_900302685.1 of Spondyliosoma cantharus. Taxonomy (NCBI): domain Eukaryota; kingdom Metazoa; phylum Chordata; class Actinopteri; order Spariformes; family Sparidae; genus Spondyliosoma; species Spondyliosoma cantharus. The sequence continues at coordinate 1,505 of OMLP01012656.1, forward strand.
TTCCAAAACCACATTTTTTTCATTAGCTTACTTTGAAAAACATATTTTTACAGACAGCAAGTTTTGGTGGTTGAGTTTGACCGAGATTTCTGAATATTTTTCAGTTCAGTGTCATGGCTCTGCACTTACGTAGTGATGTAATAGGAATGCAAATGTATAACACCTAAAAACACCTAAAAACATTCACATTTTCGTTCACTGACTTTGTTCTCAATAGATATGGTGGTTTAACAGTGGGGAACATCCAGAAATCAATCCCTGCATCCTTTGGGAGAAAGATACCTCCAATGGTGCGCAAGATAGCAGTTCGCAGATCAGCTCAGGTAAAATGGGCACTCTGAACTAGACAAGAAGTTCATAGATACAGTATAAACAACCACTGACAGTGAGTGACTGCTTGTGTGCAGGTTCTGTACAACAACAAAGGTTATCACAGCATGCCAACATATCTGAATGTCCTCAACAACGCCATCCTGCGTGCCAACCTGCCGTCATCCAAAGGCAACCCTGCTGCATATGGTAACTACATGTGATACAAAATGGACAGAGATCCCAATTAAATACCATGTCGTTTTCAGTGTTGTTAAATAAAGTGTGTGTGTGCGTGTGTGCATGTGTGTGTTCTGCAGGTATCACACTGACAAACCACCCGATGAATCGAACCAGTGCCAGCCTCTCTTTGGACTACTTGTAAGCTGCTCAGCTGGACTCATATTTAGAGGATGCATTAAAAGAAATGCATCATCATTACTATGAGTATAAGTAAAGCAATACAATTGATGGCTGAGTGTGAATGTTTCTGGTGTTTTTATTATGATTGTCATCTCATCTCTCCCTATATATTTCCTCTCCTGTCCTCTGTATCTCTAGACTCCAGGGCACAGATGTGGTGATTGCCATCTTCATCATTGTTGCCATGTCTTTTGTGCCAGCCAGCTTTGTGGTTTTCCTGGTTGCAGAGAAATCAACAAAGGCCAAACACCTACAGTTTGTCAGCGGCTGTGACCCTGTCATCTACTGGCTGGCTAACTACATATGGGACATGGTGAGGAGGATACATGTGTGTGTGACTGACACTGACAGTGTTTGTGCAGGTGTGAACATGTTCTCCCTTCTCATATCTCCTCAGCTGAACTACCTGGTACCCGCCACCTGCTGTGTTATAATTCTGTTTGTGTTCGACCTGCCGGCCTACACCTCCCCAACCAACTTCCCTGCCGTCCTCTCCCTCTTTCTTCTTTATGGGTGAGATGTCTGATGCTGTGATGCAGTGCATCAGGTTGAATTTGAATGTACAGCGTAACATGATTCATAGCCATACTCTGGTTAAGGTCCCACAACTTCCTCTAAAAGGTCAGTTCACTGAATGCACAGCTGAATTTGGTTGGGCTTACACTTTTTAAAAAATGTATAGCATTGTTTTTTTTATTGTAGGATAGAGTACATTCTCCAGTTTTTTTAAGCGATAAATTGAAAGTAAATCTTGCTTACTCGGTTTACACAGCTAGCCTTACAGCAAAGGGTGACCAGGAAGTACTTTCTACCGACAAAATAGTCCATAATAAAACCAGTTTGTTATTAGAAAACACTAAATTCCTTTCACCTCCATTTCATTGAAGTTAGGCATTTCAGTCATATATTGCAAACATGACTGATTAAAATTGAACCTGTCAGATGTGTTTTAATGAAAACACATAAAGAAAGAAAGACGAATACTTGGATGCTTTTCAGTTTCTTCTGTGTCCTAAAGCTTTCGGACATCCTCTGTCCCAGGTGGTCCATCACTCCCATCATGTACCCAGCATCCTTCTGGTTCGAGGTTCCTAGCACAGCCTACGTGTTCCTAATAGTCATCAACCTCTTCATAGGCATCACAGCAACTGTCGCCACCTTCCTCCTCCAGCTTTTTGAACATGACAAGGTCAGTTTGACTCTGTTATTTTAACCCCAGAAACATACAAAATGTTCTCTGTGGGCTTCACCCAAAGAATTTATTCTTAGGCTACAGCGAGAGTAAAGATGTTTACAATCAGACTCGTCATCTCATCTACATATTTAGGAGAAGATAAAGCAAGATAAGAAAAAATAAATCCTACTAAATCAATATAGTGCGTTTGCCTCTGTACTGCTGCAGATTAGAACGTGGCTTTTGGATGTTTCTGTGTTTAATTCTTTATCCTTTTTTTCTCCTGCAGGATCTGAAAAAAGTCAACAGTTACCTGAAGTCCTGTTTCCTTATCTTCCCCAACTACAACCTGGGCCATGGCCTGATGGAGATGGCCTACAATGAGTACATCAACGAATATTACGCTAAAATAGGTACACTCATCTTCAAAATGCCTCACAAAGAGAGAATGCTTAAAGTTAACAAACTGAACACTATATAACAGTATTATTTGTTTAAACAAAGATGATTTGCTACTCAAAGAGTACCTCTAATCTCTATTGTTTTCCACAGTACTACAATTTAACAATTTAACTTTTTATTTTTATTTTTACATTTTTACAATGTGCACTGACATACACAATATACGGAATATATGTAGATGTTCATGTACTAATTTTCAAGTGAAAACAGGATCATTTCAGAATTTTGGCACTTTAAGAAATTAGCTAAATAAAACATGGGGACAGCCCATCCAAAAGAGATGATTTCCAGCCTTACACTTAAAATTAGGCTTACACAAGTTTGTACTGTAACGGTTTTACTTCTGACACAGACAAATGTTTTTGAGCGAAGTTTGAGATACATTGTTGTGAATGTGTGCTTTCAGGCCAGTTTGACAAGATGAAGTCTCCGTTTGAGTGGGACATTGTGACTCGAGGACTTGTAGCCATGACAATCGAAGGCTTTGTTGGCTTCCTTATCACCATCCTCTGCCAGTACAACTTCCTCAGGAAACCCCCGTGAGTTCAGTTTGTCTCTGTCTGAGTGTGTGACTGTGTGAAGTCCTTACACATCACAGAGAATGCCATTAATACACACAGACACACATTTCAATTCAATTACATCCAAAAAACTATGTTTGTCCCCGGGGGGGCAATTAAAGGCAGTTGGAGAATAAATTAGACTAATGAACTAAAATAAGAAATTTACAGTATTTACATGAGGTGCAAAGTAGCATTGAGGTAGGTTGGGTGCATTAAGAGGCAGCAGCAAGTTAGTGCAAATGTGAAAAATGCAATAAAGGGAGGGGAGCGGGAAATGCAGTGACCATGAACAGGTTACTTATTGTCTGTTTCGGTATTGTCCAATGTGGGGGAACAGGGGTGGATCGGAGTTTAGGAGCTGAACAGCCTTGGGAACAAAGGTTGCTCTCCTCATCTGTGTTCTGCAGTACAGGCAGCAGAGCCGCTGTGGTGGAGCTTATGGAACCAGCAGGTGTTGGTAGGCAAATTTAAACGTACTGTCAAAAATTGCCTGCATGGAATGCGAACTGGAGAGGGTCCATCAGTGGGTCAGTTACCACGATGATGTGTCTTTTTATGACCCTCTCCATAGCCCTCATCACTACAGAGGTGAGAGCCACAGGCCTGACTGAGCGACTGAGCTCTTCTTGAGGATGGGGATCTGTACTGCTGTCAATGGATCATTGAAACGGGAGCTGAAACACGCCCCCTAGCTGCTCTGCACAGCACTGCAGGACACAGTCACTGATGTTGTCTGGGCCAGGTGCTGTGCTCTCCTTGGTCCTCCTGATGGCTCTCACCACCTCCTCCGTGTTATAGGACGGTTCAGCTGCTGCAGGCTTGAGGGAGGAGATGATTCCTTCTAGCCGGGTGGTGTTGTCTGTCTTGAATCTTGAAAAAAAGGAGTTGAGGTCGTTGGGGAGGGATGCTGGGCTGCTGCCGGCCACCTGGGTTGTCCTGTGGGTGGAGGGAGTAGTGTTCACAGTGGCCCTGTTCTTAATCCCCGGTCAATCTAGATACACATAGTGGACATGCTGAAAAGGAATACATGGAGTGTGTGTGTGTGTGTGTGTGTGTGTGTCCAGGAGGGTTCCAGTCAGCTGCCAGCCTATAGATGATGATGACGTAGATGTCGCCTGTGAGAGACGAAGAGTGCTGCGAGGAGACGCTGACAATGATATGCTGAAGATCGAGAACCTGACAAAGGTTTCTACAGTCATCAACATTTAAAGAAACATTCAGAAGCAATTTTTTTGTTTTCACAGAACTGAATTTCAGAGTCTGAATGTGTTCTCTGTATCTCCTTCAGGTGTATAAATCCAGGAAGATGGGTCGTATCTTGGCAGTGGACCGGCTGTGTCTTGGTGTCCGGCCTGGTGAGTGTTTTGGACTGCTGGGAGTGAATGGAGCCGGGAAGACCACCACCTTCAAGATGTTGACAGGTGATGAGTGTACTACTGGAGGAGAGGCCTTCATTGATGGAAACAGGTCAGTGCCAGAAAAATAAAATGAGTATTTAATGATCACATGAATTCTTTATTGTTCAGCAGCAAAGTAAAAGCAGATTACGAGCTGAATGAAAGGGAAGCTTTTTCTTCAGTTGCCAGATTCAGGTTGGGTGCGTTCAAAACAAAAGATATTTGGAGTCGACATCTGTCTATCTTTGGTTTGAGACAGATTGCATTGGGAAGTTTTAATTGCATCTTTAGTTACCTAGTGAGTTGTCGTCAACTTAAGTAACGTTAACTTCACCTGTCCCTTCTCTTCTCCATGTGTGTGTATGTGTTTGTCTGCACAGCATCCTGAAGGACCTGTTACGTGTGCAGCAGAGTATTGGCTACTGTCCACAATTTGACGCTCTGTTTGACGACCTGACTGCCAGGGAACATCTGGAGCTTTACACTCGCCTCCGTGGTATTCCCTGGAAGGACCAGGAGAGGGTTGGTCTCACACAAGCACTTGTCTTTAAATTTCTTTTTGGGCCCTATTAGACATAATGACTACCCCCTAACCTTAACAATCACAACTATATGCCTACAGTGGTTTAAAACTGATATTGGACCTCAAAAGGATGCAATAAAAGACACACACACACAAAAACACAGAGTAATTCCAAACAAGTTCCAAAATAAAAACCTGTCTATCTTATTAGAATGAATAATGGATCATCTCTCCCAGGTCCACTAATTGAATCACTGTTATTCAAATTCCATGCCAGTTGTTTGTTGGTGGAAATCTTATTCATGTCTTTACCTCTGTCCCCTCCATACCATCAGAGATGCAGCTCCATCACAGACTGACATTACCCCTCTGTCCCTCTAGGTGGTGCAGTGGGCATTGGAAAAGCTTGAGTTGTCAAAGTATGCTGACAAGCCCGCTGGCACTTACAGTGGAGGAAACAAACGCAAGCTATCCACTGCCATCGCTCTGATCGGATACCCCTCACTCATCTTCCTGGTGAGGAATGTAATGGATGTTTTTTTTATGCTGCACAAGGACACAAATACAAAAACTGCATGTAACAATCAGGTTGGAAACAAACCACTAGGTTAATCCAATTTATTTAGAAAAGAAAATGAAGGCAAACGTGAAAATGTTTACCCAAAACTTCTATTGTAATCATCCATAGAACAACAGCTGTCCTGTCTAGTGAGGGATTGTTAACGCAATTTCAGATGTGCTCACTTCCAGATTAGCCTCCAAGTTTGACTTCTTTTAGTGATGTCACTCTGTTGGACACCTAAAAGAATAGGACCATCGATGTAATAAACTGGAGTGATCTGGAGTGATTCTTGGGTTTTTTTCTGGGGAACATGGTAGAAGGCTAACAAACGCCATAGTGAGAGTTAACTGTAAATACAGTAGCGTGTCCATCTACCTGTAAGTTCCTTGACTGTATTTTGTGGGTTTTCCAGGATGAGCCCACCACTGGGATGGACCCAAAGGCCCGCAGGTTCCTCTGGAATTTAATCCTTGACATCATCAAAACAGGACGCTCTGTAGTGCTGACATCACACAGGTGAGACACCTCAGTCCTCGCATTCACCTTTTCCTGTTCTATCTTATTTGTGCTTCATATATTATTTCTTGCTGTCGTCTGCAGCATGGAAGAGTGTGAGGCTTTGTGCACCAGACTGGGCATCATGGTGAACGGCAGGTTTAAATGCCTGGGCAGCATCCAGCACCTCAAGAACAGGTGAGGAGAATAAAGATTTGCCTTCCTTCTTCCTTTTGTGATTTATTTACTATCCGCATCTACACCAAAAGTTAATGTGGTCTATTCTGGGCTGACACCCACCCTCCATCCAAGATTTATGGAAATCAGTTCAGTGGTTTTAGTGTGATCCTGCTGACAAACCACCCAACCAACAGGCACTGGTGAAAATAAAATAACCTTATTGGAGGTAAAAATGAAATGTACAAAAAAGAGCTTGAAGCATGTGTCTATGATCATGTTCTAGGTTTGGGGATGGCTATATGATCACAGTGAGGACCAAGAGCAGCTCAAATGTGAAGGAGGTGGTTCGATTCTTCAACAGAAACTTCCCTGAAGCTGTTCTGAAGGTACAGCACTGTGGCTACCTCTGTCATTTATACCAGTAAATCCTCCAAGTCAATGAGCACCAGAAAAAAGGAGGCTTGATATACATGACCATATGACACTAGTTTGGTTAGCTGGTAGGCCTACTTTAAAGTTTAATTAGAGATAAATGACATATATTATATAAGATAATATATATTAGTCATGCTTCTTCAAATACAGCTTTAAATTGTTTATGTCTTTAACAGAGCAGATTGAGGTTCGATAAATGTCTTAAAGAAGAGTCCCTCTTTCTGACTGAAGCCATCTGTTGTCATATTTGCAGGAGCGTCACCACACCAAGGTCCAGTACCAGTTGAAGTCCGAGCGGATCTCTCTGGCTCAGGTCTTCAGTAAGATGGAGCAGGTGGTGGAGGTTCTGGGCATCGAGGACTACTCTGTCAGTCAGACCACTCTGGATAATGTGAGTCAATGTTTAATACACTACATGTCGGATATTAACAGGAAAACTTGAACACATTAAATGCATCACCTTTTTTGCTGCCCAGGTGTTTGTCAACTTTGCCAAGAAGCAGAGTGACAACCTGGAGCAGCAGGAGGCGTTGCCCCCGGGTGGTGGACAGTCCCCCCTGCAGCGCATCCTCAGCCTGCTGAAGTCTCGTCCGGCCAACACGGAGCTCAACGCTCTGATCGGTGAGGCGCCCGAGGAGCTGGAGAGCGACGACGATGAAGGACTCATCAGCTTTGAAGAGGAAAGGGTAAGTGCATCACACCTGGGGTTTTATTTTCATTCATTGTGTAACTGACTGCGTCGAAATCTGTGACGCTTTCACGTCCCAAATGACAGACTTTCAAACATGAGTCTAAGGCTGCAGGTGAAACACATTCCTGTGATTAGTCAGGTTTATTCTATTATTATTTTGACATGAATTATTATTCAAAATGAAGCATTATCAGTGAGAAGTTATGGTACGTCCCCTGGACATATGGATAGTGAGTTCACTGCGTCCTTCTGAATTTGACTTGACTAACCTTCTCCAGGGCCAAAGAAGACATTGTACAACTGTCCAGTCTGAGTAGTCATAATCACGACTGATAAATGAACTTTGCCATGCACTTTGTCAGTTGTGTCATGTTTGCTTGATTATTGTTACTCATACATGTTTGTTTGGCAGGTGCAACTGTCCTTCAACACAGACACTCTCTGTTGAAATGAGCAGAGAGATGAGAGTAACAAAGGCCATCTGTCTAAGGTCTGTAGGCGAAACAGAGCTGCTGACTTAACCCTGAAGAGGACCAAAACTCTGTGCACCATGGATCATAGGACCAGTAGTTCAGTATATCAGCCTCAGATTCTACATCCCAAGAGGGACTGAGGTGATTTAGGTCAGCCCCTACAGATAGAGGTGATGACCTGCAGAGCCTCGTTTACAGCTGGAGACACAGCAGCAGGAGTGCTTGCATTTGGATCGAAGACTTTGAATGTTTCCACATAAATTTTCTTTTTTTTTTTGAGAATGTATCTAACTATATGGCTGATGGGTACTGTAGGTAAGCTATCTTTGTTAGTGAATGAACATATCTCTGGTGATATGTTGGTTGTACGCACCCCCTGCCAAAGGGCCTCATGTAACCACAGTGGGCCCTTTTTACTGTACCAAACTAGACCTGCCTTGAGAGCATGTTGTGATGAAGTTGATTCCCAGTGGTAATGTAATACAGTATATTTTTCTGTGTCAAGAAGAATGATTTATTTTGGATATTGAAGCAGCTACTGACGTGAGTTACTTATTTTGCAATAACAGGATGTAGTGAAATGCACTTTGGGAATTGGACATGCGTGGCGAGTTGTTGACCTTTTCTTTTAACTTGATGTCGAGACATGACGAAAATCTCCATGGCATGGTTATTGTCCTGATGGTGCCTCCCTTCTATCAACTTGTTTTGACACTGTACATTTGGTCTCTTTCTACTGAATGCTCTCTTTTGTGCTTTTAACATATCATTATGTTGTGGACTCTGCCAAGAAGATCCTCTGTAAACCGGACACAGTGTATAATAATAATATGAATAATGATAATAATGATTATTATTATAATAACAATAATAACAACGTTGCCATCTCCAGTAAAGTTAATCAGCTTTGTAGCAGTCTGAAACTGAAGTGAACTCTGCTCATATTCCCTGACAATAACTGCACTAGCATCACTGTGATACTAAAGGGAACTCTCAGATCACAATAATCTATTGTTTAACTTACAGTACATGTTTTATGATTTACAGATCTTGATCATTTTTAATGGAATCTGGAGAACTATTCACAGAAATATTCACAATACAAAAACATGGGTGTTTCTCTGACTGTACGTTGGCATGTGGTTTTAAATGGTCTCTCTCAGAGTTTTGTGATAATTGAGTTGTGACATGTCCTGTCAATAATTACTGTTTCACTTCTTCTTTCACAGCTAATTGCAGTCATATTTTTGGTGATTATTATGGCACTGGTGGGCTGTTTTCCTACTTGAAGGGGTCAGCATTAAACAATAAAAACTGACTGTTTCAATTTTCTTCTTTTCACTGGGAATGTAAAAATGGACGAAAGTTGGTTGATGAAATATTGAATATTTAAATTCATTCAATTTTAAAAACAAGTCAAAAACAAAAACTGTGAACCTATCCCTACGTGATGATTTCTTTGAGTTAAATTTAGATCCTCCTTTGACTGGAACATCTTGTTAGTACAACAACAAGAAGAATCAGGGATCCGTTGAATAACCGAAACATAAACGTATTATGGTGTCAAACATTGAAGATGGAGTTAGGTGCAACCAGAAAATACATATTTCAAATATTATTTTACTTTGCTCTACATTTAATAAGGATTTCTGACAGTATTTTGGCTAATGTAAAGCATCATCTGATTCTCATTTGGACAAAACATGTATGATTAAAGAGTTTGTTTCTGAACTCTTTTGGATGGTTGTGCTTTCATTTAGCTGTGTGAAAAAGGATTTAGTGTCACCCTCCACTCAGAAATATGTTTGGATTTTTGTTACTTCACTTGGATGTTCGAGCTTCACTGTGCAGAATGATCCACTGTATCTATGGTGTGTACAGAGTTTGGAGACTCTTGAAGGTTGTGAAGGTTTATGATTTTTACTTGAATCTCAATTTAAAGGATAGGTTCTATCCTTTTCAAGACTTTCTTTAAACAATACATGCCCATGTGTAGAGTGAAATCAGGCTGAAATCATTAGCTGCTGTTTCTGGTCAAAAACAGGTCCTTTCTTAAAAGAAATGAAATGTGAGAGATGTATATTTGGAAGACGATCACTCGATGTCTCCTGTTGCTAAAACCTCATGTTTGCGTCAGCTGTACTTTCAAATGTATGTATACTGCATATTGAACAAGGACTGTGGACCCCCATTACTTAACTTGGAATCACTGTTGAGAAAGGATCTATTTGGGCCCAGAATGAACAAGAGAAACAATTGCAGGGAACCAAAAACCTCTTTCGATGCACATATGGGCCAAAGGATTGGCTTCCAAACTATTTGTGATGTCTCTTAAAATCAGATTGTCAGTGAGTTCAGAAAAAGTTTACTCTTTGATCAATGGATGTGAAAACATTTTGAAACAAGATGAAACACACTTCGACTGGAGGGGACCTGAAGCATTTTTATAATGCTCATTTTTCAAAACAAGACCATTTTGTCTTCACCTTTTGTCTTAATTGGATGGTGCAGGTGAAGACAGACAAGAACAAGAGAGTGAGATGACACAACATGCAGCAAAGCACCATGGCTTAAAATAAAACCTGGGACAATGCAGTAAGCCTAAGTACATTGAGCTACTGGGGACTTTAACACACTGTAGTTATGTGGCCAAAGCTTGGCCTGTGCACCAAATTTGGATTTCGACAGCTCTCATTTTTCTGTGATGAAAGAATGGAACACATACTACTTGACCAAGCTGCTGGGTCAAAAATCTGCATTATTTGCTCCATTCTTAGGGTTACCAAACATCTTTGTTGAAAAGAAGTTGAAAATCTTTACTGAAGAAAATTACATAACAACGGTCAATGGAAATCAAAATCATCAACCCACTGAGAGCACACCAAAAATCAAAGTAAAACATTTAAATCACAGGCTGATCCAACTTGTGTGAAATCTATCACGGCAAAACTCATAATGTTAGTGTATGGCCCCCCCCATGCCTGTATTCACTCCCAGCAACGTCTGGGCATGCTCCTGATGAGTCGGCGGATGGTGTCCTGAGGGATGTCCTTCCAGATCTGGATCAGGGCATCAGTGAGCTCCTGGACTCACTTGGCGGCATAGATCCCAGAGGTGCTTAATTGGATTCATGTCAGGGGAACGGAGGAGCTTGGCTTCTTCAACCTTTGTTTCTGTAAAGATGTGAATTTGTTCCAAATACAATGCTTTTTGTTTGACACACATTCAGAACTAATTTGATGCAATTTATTATTTATTTTATTTGCAGACGGGATGAAATATGACATTACTATACAACCTTTATAATAAAAGTTGCAGCATCAGAAGAAGACATTCATTACATTAACATATTAAAATACAATTAAAAATATTGTTTTAAGTTTTCATTGCGATTGAAATGATGTATCATACAAGCTGGGATATTAAAACCATATGCATTAATTTCATACGTATGTGTTAGTGGATCAAGAGAACATTCATTGTTGTTTGTGCAGCAGAAGGGTGAGAACATGGAGCAGAAACAGCATTAGTGTTGTCTGAAGGATCAGTCGTCGTCAGCATTGTCAAAGGCCACACCGGTCGCTCGCAGCTTTCTGCAAAAACAGATCAGCTGTTGGTTTACATTCACTGGGATCACAATAATGTGGCTACTGTTCAGAGTTTTGCAAGAGACACTGTACTTTTTAGTTCCTGGGTTGATGAGCGAAGTCCCTGCAAGTCTTTTCTTCATCGGCACTGAAGGAGCACTTTTCTGCTGCTGCATGGGTTCAAACTCTGAGGAAACAATATCATCTCATCATCTCTGTCAGCTGGTGGACTCAACCGCCAACAACACCACCAACAGTTCACCACAAGCATACAGTTATTTCACAGCTCAACTCTGCAGGTAACTTAACAGCCATGCTGTTTGATCAGTATGCTGTCACATGACAACAGCAGGCAAACTTTAGTTGTTTAGATTTAGTTGAAAGCTCACAGTAGCTAGCACCCTAACTACACCTGGAGGTCAATTATTTTGTCAAACAATTGTTCCCATTTTCAAGAACACACTTTCACCCTCAAGTTATATCTACATGCATTCATACATTATGCTGCATTTATCACTAGGCGCTGGGTGCATTATCAAAAGAATTCAATTTATTTGAAGTTTTGTGGCTGCAAAATGTGTAACATGTCAACATTGTGCGGCCTTAAAAAACATACCTGTGGGACACCTTTGGTGATTCTTCACGGGAGTGACGGAGGGGGCTGCACCTGACAAAACGCAATCAGCATTGATTACCAAGTAGCAGGGACTTTTAACTCTTCATAAGCTCCTATAAATGAATCTGGGGAATCAGCCAAAGGACATAAGGAGCCACTACTGCGGTGTCGCTCCCAACTATATCTGTGCATTTTAAATGTGATATCTAAGATATCTGTCAAGAACCTGTACAGTTCTCAGCTGCTCCAACTGTTTCGGCAAGCTTCAAGTTCGGAAAAAACTGAATGTAAAATACAAAAACCTTTACCTCATGAAGACTGCCCCTGTTTGAGACCTCATAGCTTATCTGTTTGCCAGGAGAGGATCGAAAGTAGTATAATTATTGTAATAATTACGATTTGGGGGTTTCTTGTACTGTATTTTCCGGACTATAAGTCGCACTTTTTTTCATAGTTTGGCTGGGCCTGCGACTTATAGTCAGGTGCGACTTATATATCAAAATATATATAATTTAACATGTTTTTAAAGTTAATTCATACTGACTGACATGAACCAAGGAGTAAACATTACTGTCTACAGCCGCGAGAGGGCGCTCTAGGCTTGTGACAACTATATGCTGCTCCTGTACCACTGAAAAAATTAACTGAAACATTAACTTAAAGACAACTGAGAAAGACTGAACACAAAAAAATGCCCCCAAAAAGAAAATCCTATTCTGCAGATTACAAACTGCAGATAGTAAAAAATGCAGCCGAAAACAGTAATCGAGCAGCAGAAAGAAAGTTTTATTTCTAAATAAATGCGACTTATAGTCAGGTGTGACTTATATATGTTTTTTCTCCTTCATGATGCATTTTTTGACTGATGCGACTTAAGGTCCAGAAAATACGGTAATCATATGAGTGCCCTGTAGTCAGCATGTTGAAGCCTGATGAGTGATGAAGAAACTTAATGAATACCTATAAAAACGTATTCATGACATGATCATGTTGGTTTTACTAATGTAACTGGTCTGTAATGAATACATGCATCTCTTAATTGATTATGCTTGTTAGCAAGTACACTAACATTAGAGTATTATACAGTACCTCATCACAAATGTGGTGGATGCTCAGATTTCTTTCTATTTCCAAATCATTTTTCCTGGCTATTGCCTAGCCAGTGTCTAATATGTCAAATTTGAATGCAATTGATATCGCTATTCACATAAGGTAACACTGGCATTAAACATGGGTCACTGTCTAACATCTTCAAAACGACCACCCATGCCACTGTCAATTTCAGCAGCCAGCAGCAGACAGTGAATTGCCACCACGTAATGGCAGCAACGCTGGGTGGCGGAACACACAAATCTGTCACCGGATTCGTCTATAAGGTCAAAACCCACAATAACAAACAACTGCAAAGAGTCACAAGAACAAAGTCTATTTACTGTCAGGCTGAGTGAGGCTGTCAGCCATCCCAAAGAGCAGCTCCTTCAGTTCTGCTCTGCTCTGTGGGCCTTCCAGCCTGGAAAGGGTCACAATCAGTTCACGTGGACTGGAGCCCACATGGAGCTCTGAGCTGGTGTCATGTACCACAACAGACACGTCCCCGCTACCACAGGCCGACCTGAGGGAAAGAGGAATATTCAGGCTTAATGACCAATGGATGGTTTAATGACCAGACCAAATTTACTGATCCGTAGTCTCAACACACACTTGCATGTGAGAGCTGGTCAATGCAAAACACACTCTGCTGCTGGCTGTGCAGCTTCACTGGCATTACTGCTGTAGCTTACTGGGAGTAACTTGTGTTGCACAAAGTGTTGTAATCTCACCTGAGTTTTAGAATATAATCCTCCGTAGATTTGAAGGCAAACGTCTGTTTCTAAACAAACAGGTATAGTTACAAACCAAAGCCACAGCAGGGACAGTTTGAACTCATGGAGGTCTGAAGGTGAAACTCACAAACTGATCGAGCGCTTCCTCAGTGTACTCAGTCATCCAGAAGTCAGTAGCATCTGTCAAACTATAGACAGAGACAAGGAGTGGACGGACACACACACACACACACACACACACACACACACACAATATATATACTTGATATGCTGTTTTAAGGGAAGCATTGTGATTCGAACTCAATTCAAATAGTCGACAATATTATGTTTTCTAGCTTACAAATTTAAAACCACTGCGAAGTTATGGGTTTTGGGAGGGACAGCCTGTATTGAAGTCTTTAATTTCACCTTTATTCCCTCTGTCATTCAATACTATCGTGAAATGGACATGAGGAAATCCAATATTATATTATTACTATCAGGCTATCACGTCGTGTTGTTCCTAATCGCAGGAACAACGAGCTGAAGATGGTTTGACGTTAGCATCATCTCCGTTCAAACACGCTTCCAGCGGTCAATCACAAACTGACTCACCAAATACTAAATATTCCGTTTTTCCTTCGTGTGTAGCAAATGAACCTGGACTGGCTCTGTTTGTCCAACACAGTGCAGTATGACGTTCGGCTCTCGTCCATGTTTCCCTCCACAGCTCACTGATACTTCCCTCATATGTTTACACTTCACTCACGCTTCACTCACTTCTTCTTCTTCTTCTTCTTCTTCCTGCGTTTTATAGCGGTTTGGCAACGTCGTCTGATGCATTAGCACCACCAGCTGGTATGGAGTGTGGCTTGGGAGTCCAGTTCACACTTACTATTCTGATAATGACAAGAAAATCTCTCAATTTAGTGAGTTATTGCGTTAGAGTTTCACAAAGTTTATAAAGTTTCTCCTGTTTCTGACAAATTCTTCCGTATTTGGGACTAGTTGTAAATCATTTTTCTTTGTGTGATGAACGTCATATTTTTTTGTACCAGTGCAGTATGTGTTTGTTTTTATATAAAGCAGGGAAGTGAGATCCACATGTTAATGACACACAATGATTCTGTCTTTCTGTAGGTTCAACACCAACTCCCTACCCGTGTAACCCGTTGATAATGCGTATCCCCAGCGGGACGGTGTCCGCTCCCTCCCCCTCCTCTGGCCAGCCAGGGGCCCAGGGTTTAGGGCCAGGACAGGGCCGGTCCTGGGAGGATGAGCCCAAGCCTCTGCTCATGTCTCAGTACGAGACCCTGTCTGACAGTGAGTGACCCGAGAGTCTTTCGTACCACAGGAACCGCTAACAGTCAACCAA
>OMLP01012657.1:0-19550 GCA_900302685.1 Spondyliosoma cantharus
TTGATTGACTGATTGGTTTTAGTAATTATTTATGAACCAAATGATCTGATTCCAGCCTCGTCTTATTCCTCTATGACAGTAAACTGAATATCTTTGGGTTGTAGACAAAACAAGATATTTGAGGACGTCATCTTGTGCTTTGGGAAGCTAAATGCCAGACAATTTATAGACCAAAGAACTTATTGATTCATCGAGAAAAGAATCCACAGTTTATAATAATGAAATTAAAATGATTGTTAGTTGCAGCCCTAGAAATATTATATAAATTTGTATGGATTGTTCAAAATATGAGGTCCAGTCAATACTGTGGATTATATGAGTTGACTCAGTCTCACGCACGACATCCTGCTGCCCTAAATATTCACTAGAGCACCAAATGTGGATCAAACCACTGCTGGAAAAAGTCCCGTCAAATGCTCTATTTACTCCTGTTTGTGTGACTTTTATTAAAAACAACAGTGTCTGGCTGTTTTATGATATTACTGTGGCTTCTTAAATAATGAAGCTGTTTTTAAAGGTTTATGCCCTCAGGAGGAACTGATAGGCTTCAGGCTGAGAGCAACTTATCCTCTGTGTGCTTTTGCTGGTAAAGAAACCAGCTGTTCCACTGTTTTTGTGTGGGCTAGAATATAGCCAGTGGTACTTTCCCTCTCTCACAGCGTTTCATTGGTGTAAAGTAGGTTTTGATCGAGACTCCTCTGAGTTTTGGCCCAAATTCTGACTGCAGTGCAGCTTGTAGAGCAAAGGAAGCAGAGCAGGTTGTTTTTGGGACACTGTGTCGAATTTAAGGACGACATTTTTTCATGTTTCTGGATGGAAAACTGACTTCATTATGCTGATTTTCAGCATTTTCCCTCGTAGTCTTAATAGAGCCTTTGCTGTGTTCAGCACCATGGCGGGATATGAATTATGACTCGACAGCAGACTTTAATAGAATATAGCTGTGAGGGAGGGCTTGGCTTTGGGGGAGCATAAGATTGACTATCTACAGCATAAATCTCAGTAAAAGGGTGACACTTTAGAGGTCAATACTGCATAATGATTAAAAACAATAAAGTTATGTGACATTTCTTCTCTGAGTTAAGAGATAATTACGTCCGTGTGATATATATCAAATTCGTCCTGGAAAACACAGAAAATAGAAAGATTGTTTTATCTTTATTGTATTTATTTTGTTGAGGTTTTATACCAAAGAGTGGGGAAGTCATTTGTGGAAAAATGGGCATCAGTCAACAGTTATTAATATCAGTATGAAGAAGTAATTATAGATTTAAAAAATAACAGTAGATGTTATTAAAGGTGTGAAGCTTCACTGGCTCACAATTCGATTACGATTCACCAAAGTGATGACATTTTATACCAAAAAGATCAGAGTTCAATTTCACTGTGACATCATAATATTCTGCCCAGGAACAGCAGCATGACGTTCATAATTTAATACAAGCAGTCACATAAATCTAACTTCCTTTTTATTTAAAAAAAAAAAAGTCTTCAATTTAAAAAAATTGCATCTTTTCAATGCCAGTATCTCTGCGACCCATCTCAGTACATAAACAATTCATAAATCTGTCTTTAGGTCTTCACAAGTGTGCTGTAATCTACAAAAGTACTTACTGAATTTGGCAAATATCACAAACATGACTCTGCTGCACACACCTCCCACAGCTGGACGTCAAAATACATGTAGCTCCTGGATTCATTGCTGATTAGCTTTTGTCATGTCCAGTTTTAGCTTCCCAGTAAGCTCTTTAAAACTGTGCCTAAGTCTCTCCTCTCAAAATACTGGATGTGTTTTTTGTTTTCTCTGCCTCATGTCCCAACACATAAGATTAAGGTTAGCCAAATATTTGCTATTAAGTCCATGCAAGAGGGCAATCTTACAACATAACGATTAACTCAGTCGAGGCAGGAAACTCAACCAGGTTTTAATCTCCAAATTATGCTCTGTCACGGCATCAACACCTCTGATTGAATTTGTCTTTTGTTGCCTAAATTAATCAGATTGGCATTATTTCCAGGATTAAAAGATTATTGTGAAGTTGGTTGGTGCACTTTAAACATCAACTGTTGGTAATTGTAAGTGAGGTTTGAGATAAACACGGTTTAAAAATTCATGTTGTTATGCAATAATTATGAACACACACACCCATTTACACACAGACATGTCCCAGACACTTATCGTTACACTCTGCACACACCCACATATTCCTGCTCACACGTACATCAGTGCTTACAGTCAATACAGTCAAGTAGCTACGTTAGATGATGGTATATACAAACCTTAAAACATTTATTAGCCTGGAGGTTAGTAGTACTTTATTTGTTTCATGCTTCCAAAGTACTGTGGAAAAAAGATTAAATCTCTCCCCTCCCTCATGTAAATACACCGAATTACTCAAAATGATGGCCGTGGTGAAAGTCATGTGCGTCTTGAATGAATGAAGAGGTTGGATTTAAAGAACTGAATGCAGAAATGGGATGCGTTTAGGATCTGCCGGTGCATGGCGAGGGAACGCATCATTGAATGCAGCTTCCAGTGGCATTAATCCTCCCTCGGTGTGAAACGGAGCTGCCGGTGACTCGCTCTCTGTGTTTGTGTGTTACGCTGGTGTAGATTAGATGTCTTTCCTCCTCAAGCTTATTCAGACTGCTCGAAAAGCTTTTGGGGTTTTGGTAAATTGCTGTCAGCAGGAAGGAGAATAATGGTGGTCGGAGGAAGAGAGCAGGGATGATACCTCAGGCTTATATATCTGCTGATTCTTCTGTACAAATATTTACATTTAAGTAATTTAGTTTACTCTCCACAGTGTAGTAAAGATTATCTGTCCTGTTAATGAATTGGACAAATTGGATGCAGTTTTAGTTGAACGTGCAGAATTTATTAAAGGGATTTTCAAGGGATCCAGTTTGGTGCATCCTACATTTCCATTATGCAACTGCATGTCTTCTTGGCCTCACAAGTATTCCCCAAGGCTGGTAAACTGACCTTGTGGTCGACCGTGAAGCGCAATGTGCGTGGTTCTAATTTGGCTGAGGACTTTTGTTGCATCTTTCTTTTTTCCTGTCATCTCTTCACTGTTGGTATCTGATGAAACGTACACATTCACACCTGCGTTTTGCCAATGAAACCCACATTTATCATATGCCTTTATTATTGTTAGATACCTAGAAACGGGGAAAGAAGGTCATAATTAATGTAAGACAAAATGGAATATAAAGCCCTCTTGGTATTAAAGTTACAGTATTACCTCTGCCATGAGCGAGCGTCGGTGGAGACGGGCTGCTGTGGTGCGAGTGGTTCTGAACACCTTGCACCACTTGGACTCTTCACTTTGGTCGATGTTATGACTGCAGTAGGCGGGTTCCTCCTCCAAACCCCAGCGGCTCTCCTTCAGAGTAAATATAGAGCTGCTGCCTTTAATGAGAAACCCAATCAGGTGGTTTCCTGACCTCTCGCTCAGACACACATTCATACATTCTTACACACACATACATACACAGAGACGGACTGAAAGACAGACAGACAGGCTGCATGTCATGAGAGACATTCCAGTCATGTCCTCCTGACCTCGTAAAACATATCACACAGAAGGCAGCGTGTTTGCTGTGCATCATAGCAGAATGAGGACATTGTTTATGTGTGAATAATCTTGTTTTTAGGGCATATGTTAACAGCCTCAGGGTATTCTTAAAACGAAGCAGGAGACAGTCTGTGATATCTGAACCAACGTTTGAGTCGACTCATCTTAAAATATACAATACAATAAATCAGTTTGTAACATGCATATTTTTAGACACATATTTTTTTAGATGGCTGAAAATTTTTCTTTCAACATAATTACATAGAAAAACTAGAAAATAGAGCTAAGCTAACAAGGAAGGTAGAAATAACTCAAACATAAAATTAACATCTGTAATTTTTCACATTAGTTTTTACATTTCATAGAACAAACAATTGGTTATTGGAGAAATCAATCAGCAGTAACAGACACTATTATATATCATGACTATTGGCTGCATTTCCACGGTTAGAACTTTCCCCAAGAACAAGGAACCTTTGGTGGAACTCGGGTCATTTTCACCGCAGGGACCAGGGTCTAAATTAAGTTGCGAGGAAATATTTTCGGGTGGCAGAAGGGGGATAATACTTTTAAAAGAACAGGAACCCTGTGAGTGGGGCCTGCAGGGCTGAACATTGTGATAAGTCGAGTACTCGCAGCATTTTATTTCAGACACTACTTTTTTTAATAACTGCAGATGCAGACCAAGGCCAGCAAACCACACCAGTTTATTTTATATTTAGTGTGCTTAGAGTTACAGAGAAAGTTTTACAACCGATGGACTGATGATGAAGTTCAGGCCTGCTTATTGTTTAGTTGTGCACATAAATTGATGTGTAAAAATAGCCGTACATTTTTCAAATGTTAGCATTTTCTTTGTGGGTCTCTAGACAACAGTGGAGACACAGACAGCATGCTGATGGAACCGTTTGATTAATGAGGCTAAAGTTCTGGGTACTTTAGGTTCACAAGAGTCTTAAAATCAGTAGTTGTCAGTTGTGTCATAATACTGACTCTTAATGTTTTATTCTTTAAAGGAACATCTCACTGTTTCTTATCTATTTGACACAGTGAGAATGTTTTATTTGGTATTATTACCAGTTTCTGATCTTTTCTTTGCCTCATGTGTCTCCAGTCCAGCCGAGTCACGGCAGTGCTGCAGCAGCTGCTGCTCAGCAGGGAGGCTACGAGATCCCGGCCCGCCTGAGGACCCTCCACAACCTGGTGATCCAGTACGCCTCCCAGGGCAGGTACGAGGTGGCTGTGCCTCTCTGCAAACAGGCCCTGGAAGACCTGGAGAAGACCTCCGGACATGATCACCCAGATGTGGCCACCATGCTCAATATCCTCGCCCTCGTTTACAGGTTGGTCTATCAAATCTTTTATCTTGGTTTCCAAAATAGGGTCCTGTTCAGCCAAATCCAGGAGTTTATCTGCATGTAACTGTTGACTGTAATATGGAATATGAGATTTAATAAATGTTGTTTGATTTGCTCAAACCATGTTTAAGGAGATCTGTTTTAGAAAAGATGCACAGTGCAAATGAAACAGATTTTTTATATGTAGTATGGTAAAGATTTTTATCATTTTTCTATGGCAACAGAATTAAACGCGTAATACAGCAGTCAGTGTTCGGCCTAAAGTTTCTTACATCACACTGGCAGCAGTGTGAAAACAAAAACCTTCACTAGCTTGTAAATTCTTGAAGTCACAGCCACTCTGACTGTTTTACAAGCCCCTCCCAGTATTTCAGAATGAAGCCTTTCAAGTGAATGCTGGGTTAGTGTTTGGTAGTTATCAGTGAAAGGAATGTTTTTAACCTTGTTGGTTGTCCTGTCAGGATCATAGCATAGATGTGGTAACAGCTATGGCATGTTTTCTCTCTGTCACCCTCACAACAAAGAGGCATGTCCCTTGAAATCTTTGGTGACAGGCCTCTATGAGACCTCCACACGATAGCTGGATGCCTTTCTACGTCATAGGTGCAGCATAGCAAACATAGCAGACACAACTGAAGATTTACAGTACAGTAACAGAAGTGGGGAAGCGTTAATTTACCAGCTCGAGAGAAAAGAACAAAAGAAGGACACACAAGAGCTGGACGAGTTTTTTACAGGGGTTGATCTTCCACAAATCTTATCCATTGAAAAGCCAGTGCTGTTTTTTGGTTTGGCTCCTCTCAAGGAATGAGAGACTGGGTCGACTTGTCGTCAGCAGGCTGTTGCATCGACTGTGGGAACTGCTGCAAAGCTATTCGGACCGTGTCACCTGAAAATAATGAGCCGTTAGTTGAAATTGTTAGCATACTTTATGTTTCTTTTCTTTGTGCGCTTGTCTGTTATTCTGTCCATCTGTGTTTGTGTTATTCTGTCTGACTCTGTTTGCTTCTGTCTGTCAGGGATCAGAACAAATACAAGGAGGCAGCCAACCTACTGAATGATGCTCTGGCCATCAGGGAGAAGACTCTCGGCAGGGATCATCCAGCTGTGAGTACATCTTTGTCTGAGTTACATCGAGGTTATTCAGTTGTGCTCTGTTTTTATGGCACTGCAATATTGGACAATATTCTTTTGGTGACACTGCTATGATTCATTTTATGTATATCAGAGAGATGTGTTATCCTGCATCTCAACAAAATTTAACATGACAGATGTTGTAGCAGTCAAGTGCAGAAAAACGTACTTCTGCACTTTTAGTACCATTTCCAACACTCAATAAATACCCAGTAATCATTTAGAACCTAAAAGAAGAAACATAAGTCATATTTTAGCAGCTTAACCCATCTTTAACGACAATGAAGGGATAATTAAATAAATAAATAAATATTTTAGGAAACATAAGCAGTTGGCTACAAACAGCTTGCCTCCCTGTATCAACAGGTGAAGAAATTCTGGCTACCAGCAGCTCTAAAGATCTCCATTCAACACATTATTTCTTTGTTTATGCATCAAGACAGAAAACAAAGATAAAAAATGACAAGTTGTGGGTTTGAGGTGCTGGTAGAATTATTAATTACTTTTTTGACATGGCAAGCTTGACCCTTCTTTCCTGTTTTTATGCTAAGCTAAGCTACCCGCCTGCTGGCTGTAGCTTTATATTTACCATACAGACTTGAGAGTGGTATTGATTTTCTCGCTTCATTCTCGGCAAGAAAACCAATTAATGTATTTCCTAAAATGGTTAGCCATTCTTTTTATAGAATAATAAATATGGATGACTGGATGTAGTGTAATAAACACTTTTACATGAGTTAGTGCTGTTATTGGAGAGAAAAAGAGTTTAATCCACCATCATTTTGTTTTCTATGTTCGCACACTGTTGTTACCCTTTGCTCTACACCTATTTTTGGCTGCTGCAGTGTCCCGGTTCTCCCTCAGGGATCAATAAAATTCTTTTAAAACCATTGTACCCTTTCTCCTTAGGGTGACACAAATAACAACACAGACAGCCATAATAACAGTGCAGCTAAAGTAGTGTTTGAATTACACTTTCGAGGCATTTATCATCATTAAAAAGCCAATGAAGTGACCGGTGAGTTAAAGATTTGTCAAGTAGAGCTCCAAGATCCAATTTACTCCTTCTAAAATAGTGTTTTGTCTTTTAATCATTGAGTTTGAAAGAATAAATAACAGGAGCTTTAACTGGTTCATACTCTGGTAATAGGGTCGGAGGAGCTATTTGTCCACAAAAACACAAAAACTTACAAACTGCTGATACAAAGTTTTGATGCTTTTCCAGTGGAATACAATAATACATCAAACCATAAAGCCTCCTGGGAAATCTTTGCTGTTCTTGTACGTTCCTAAACACAGTTACATTTCTCCTAAACAGCCGTAATGTGTTTGTCTAAGACTGTGACCATCGATCGCAGTAGGTTTCATAAATAATTGACTCAGTCTGTTTGTCAGTCTTACTGTAGACATACAGCAGGTCGACTAACTGTGTTAACCTCAGCAGGCCTGTGTCTCCACTCTCTGGACCTCCATCACCCTCCACTTTGTGAAGCTGAGGTTAGCCCTTCCCACTCCTCCCCTCCCCCTGATCCTTCTGTTCCACAAGGAAGTGATTATTTTTTCCAGTGATTTGTCCTCAGAAAATCATAGTTTTGGCAAGATTATAGCAAGTTATCTGACACTGATTCACTGATTTCCTTTCACCGAATTTGTCATTTTAAATCCAGCTCTATGCCTCTTGGTTTTCTTCCTCTTATTTCGTATTTTCACAATCTCCCCTCCTGTCTTTTGGTCTTTGCCTTGTTTTGGTACGTTCGGTATTCAAAATTTGAGCTGTTTCCAAATCTATGAGAGAAGGTATTCACAGAGGAGCATTATCTTGAATTCTTGAATTCAGGTTTAGACTTGCTGGACTTCGGTCTACACCCACAGTCATGGCATGTACCAGCACATATTGTCTTCACATAATGGCAGATTGGTTGGTCTGGAACTTGGCCAGTTGGGTGGCAGGTGGAGGTTGGGCCTGGGCATGGTGACTCTTGGCCAGGAAACTTGGCTTCTGGGAATGTGCAGCATTACCTCTCTGGTCGGGAACAAGCAGAAGTTAGTTAAACTCATCTTATTGAACCGAAATCCTGAAGGATGGAGTCTTTCCACTGTGAGAGGCAACAGGCAAGCATGGAAATACTTAAGAACCCCCAGCTGATTTTTGCTGTGTCAGAGTTCTCCCCAGAGACTACAAGGGTCAGAGACAAGGAGCTTCTGATTGTGGTCCCCGCCTACGCATCGCAGAGCACTCTGAAGTACCCGCCTCTCGAGTCCAGAAGTGGGGTCCTCCTGGGGAATCCACTCGGAATTGACACAGAAACCTGAGGAGGGTGACGGCCTGTGTGATCTGGGCCAGAGCTGTTCTGTTTTTGGACTTCTAAACTAGTTTTAGACTTAACAAAGACAACGTTACGAGTTCATTTTTGTGTAAAATTGGTATCAGAGGACCACAGATGCCTGGTTGAGAAGCTGTGAAGTGTTTCTGCTACCAGAAGATTTTTAGCTGTAATCGATTATTGACTTTGTATCTACACATCTGTAGCTGTGTGATCTGTAACCATACGTCTGGAAACATGAAAGAGAAGATTTGTTTTTAATATTCTTGATATTTGAGTCTGTTAAGAATAGTCGTCATCTTTTAGAGTTTGCCCAATTTTCCTCTACTTCCACTCCCTTCCACTCTGCCTTTCTGAATGAGCACCCCCTTCACCAGTCACCTCACCCCCTCTGCCCTCCCCCTTTCCTCCCACTCTATCCACATGGTCACCAGAGCCTGTCTGAATCAGAGATCAGAGGTTACCTCCCAGGCGCCTCCCTCTTCCTGACTGCACGTGTTGGAGATTCATCATTCATTATTGGGATCAAATTACAGCCCTCTTTAATCACTTCCTGTTTCCACACAACGTCTTCCTCCTTATGAATCACTCTCTCACCAGATCAAGGCACTGTGTCGCTGTGGTGGAGTCTTGTGGTTGTGCACACATGTGTAAAGGTGCCAGGTTTTACATAATGTGACGTATGATGAATGTGTTTGTGTTCCTGTCAGGTCGCTGCCACCCTCAATAACCTGGCTGTCCTGTATGGGAAGAGAGGGAAGTACAAGGAAGCAGAGCCTCTGTGCAAGAGAGCGCTGGAGATCAGAGAAAAGGTAGGTCATCAAACACAGTGACAAAACAGATTCAGTAATAATTAAAAACATGTTACTTAAGCGGAAACACTAAGCAGCTGTTTCTTCATTAAAAAGCTGATTCTACTTGTGCTCCAACAGATGGCCATTTTTTTCTTCTTCACTATACTTAAAGGGTGACTTTCAGATTTTTTTAACCTAATTTGTTAGCTGATGAATGCCCTTGGGTTGTTGTTTGAACTATCAATTGTACTTAGTTTTTATCAAATATAAATCAAGATTATTCTACTTTAATACCTAATTCTCACCTTAAATGTGCTCAGAAACATACTACAGACTCCTCTTTAGCTTTTATGCGATAAAGTGGAAATACAGCACCACAGCCCATTTTCTCTGTTTTCTCTGGTCATACAGCAACAATTTCAAAAATAGTTGTGTCTTTTACTTTATAGACAGCAGTGAAATACTTCATTTGCACTTTTACTTTTCGAAAATAAAAGTGTATTACAACTTTCTGACGATATCTTTGTCCTGGTCAGATACAAAGCATTCTACTCAAGGACAAACGCTTAAAGTTGCTTTGCTCTGTCAAGCTTTCTATTTTCGCACAGATTACAACATTAATAGTGACAGCTAAGACAGACTGCTAAAACTAAAACTCCATGAGCTTGTTAAAAAGTGTCTCCAGTTTTTAATGTTTAATGTGGATGCTACATTCTTGTACAGATATTTCGAACAATACCAGTTACCCCAGAAATGTTTGTAGCTGGCCAGTAAGAAATTGATAACAATAAGTTAGCTGGACACGGTAACGATTGCAGCTCAAGTCCTTAGTCAACATGTATATTGCTCTCATTTGACTCATTACTGCTCATAACCGCTTTGTTATGCTGGAAGATGTGTATCATGAGACAACATCTGTATCCAGGGAGAACATCATAGCTTTGTCTGACCTCCAGTTTGGTGCTTACAAAGATCTGCTCAGCAATCCTGAAAGTACAGAAGACACTTTTAATTCTGCGTCTGTCTTTCCACTTTTGAACAAACTGTCCTTCGTTCTCCTTCTCACTGTTCTGAGAGTGAGACGCCAGCTTCGGTTAAGCTGAGCGATTTCCCTTTTGGTGCTACTTAAACTCGGATGATGATGCTCTCCCTTAAGCTGCAAGATTTTTCCGCAAAGGCAGGTGGCTGCTGCAGTGCTGTTTTTTTTTTATGGCATTATTATTTTTAGCACAGCTGAAGAGCGACAGGAAACGGGGTGAGAGGGGGTGGGATGACATGCAGTGAAGGGCCACAGGTAGTATTCGAACTCTGGGCCACTGCGGTGAGGACTCTGAGCAAAGGTTTCTATTTATTACTGAGCTATTTATGAAATGAAATTATTGAGCTGTTTTTTAAGACTTTTCTTGCTTGTTGGTTTTGGTCTTTTCATTAGATTAGTTGACATTCGCATCATCGGCATTTTGCTTATGATGAAACCAAAAAATGAAACCTCAACTTCCACTGGGATGTCTCAGAGTCTACACACAGATTTCTGTTGTTGTCTTTTTGAACAGTGCATCAAAGTGCTGCTCAACTTTAAAGCACTAAATAAGGCGAAGTCTGATTTGTTACACTGATGTCTTTGTTGAAATATGCACGTCTGTCTACAAGGGATAGAAACTAACTCTCAAATTTCTCAAAAATTCCTGTAGTCAGTAAATATTTGGGTAAACATCGATGCATTCTGTGCCCTGTAAGTAGAAGCTTTCCTGCTTTAATTTTAGATGAAGGTGGTGCTTCTAAGAGCTCCACAGAAACCACCACAGACTGCAGCACTTTTGGTATTTAGAAGCACGACATCCGTCAATAAACACGATCAATTCCTCTGCGACCCAGAGCTTGCCGGCGTGTGTGGCTTATGGCAATCCTTTTTTCAGCTAACGATGTTTACAGGAAAGCTGTCAGATGTGTTGTGCGGAGGAGTAGGTGGGGGAGTGAGGTTTGGGAGGCCAGGACTGAGTGAATACTGTAGGTGGCACCGCTCAGATCGCTCTGCAGCATCCTGTGGATCAGAGACACCGAGAGGCTGTCAGACTCCAGCAGGGCGGGAGAGGATCTTGTGGTGCTCAGGAGGGGTTTGATCTCAGACCTCAAAGAGATTTACACCACAATAATATGAAGCCAAAATCCCTCAAAGGACAAATGGCAAGCTACTTTGTTTACTTTTTGCCTCTGATACTACTTTTCACCTCGTGCTTTTCTTTGAGTTCACATCCCTGTTCCCCTGGGGTTGAACTAGCAGCCAGCAGAGAGAGGACTTGCTTTGTCGGGCTTCATATCCTTTTCTCTTTTAAACTCTCTCAGACTTCATCCTCTTCGAGTCTCCTTTTTCTTCCTGGCTCTCCAAAGTCTGAGCCCATCTCCTTTTCTTTCCCCCTCGGTTCTGTATTTTTCATTCTCTCTGATCTCCCACTCCTTGCTGGTCATTCAGACTCAGAAAAAACCCTCGCTGCAGTTTTCTAGATATAGCTACCTAGTCTCTAATGATCCTTCTGCATCTCTTTCATGTTCGCTACATTAGACTCTAATAGCTTTAAGCTTCCTCAGCACACGGTAAAAGCTTACAGCACTCATATCCACATTAATGCGAACATATTCCACATTTAAAGATTTATTTTCATGATTCTGCCTGTTTTTGCTCTGTGCAGACAGGAGAGGAGGATATAGTGTATGTGTTGAATGCAGTTTGTTGCTGCATTGCTATGTTTGTACACTGTTTCTAGATTTTATTTGATCAAGCAAGAAACAGTTGTTGACTGGTCTGGCAAGGGGTTTGAACAACTGTTTTAAATCCCAAGATGTGGACCAGAATTCATGCATTTTACATGGGAAACATTTCTTTCTTTTGCTACACGCAAAAGAAACAAAATTCTGAGAAAAGCAGCATTACTAAGACAAACTGTAGCACGCAGTACAAAGGTTAACATAACTCAAATATTCTTTGGTATGTATTGATTTCCGCTGCCCGACATATTGGCAGACAGCTTTGTTTATCATGAAATCCAAGATGGCAAAACTAGATGCGAGGATCAAAAGTGGGTACAAATTTGAAACTAAGGGAAACTGAGAGAATTGAGATTAATTGTTGATTAATTGACAAAATAATCAAGAAATTAATCAGCAATGAAAATAATGATTAGCTACAGTTTGAAAGCGATTTTTAAAGAGTCGCTTGAAGAGTAAAGAACTGCAAAATGACCAGGAAACCAGCTACAACAAGAGACGCCCCCCCAGCAGCTGTTTATAGGATGGTGGTATTTTCTCACCCTGAATAAAAGCTGTTGACCAAATAGCACAGTTTGGACACACAGGTTGTTGTCTAAAACTCATTTAGTTTGACGTTTTGACTGTCGTTTTAACCCCCCCTTTCCACTTGCTTCCGTCCCAGGTGCTGGGGAAGGACCACCCAGATGTGGCCAAGCAGCTGAACAACCTGGCCCTGCTGTGTCAAAACCAGGGCAAGTACGAAGAGGTGGAGTACTACTATATGAGAGCGCTGGAGATCTACCAGACCAAACTGGGCCCCGACGACCCCAACGTGGCCAAGACCAAGAACAACCTGGTGAGAGGGGTGGAGGGGGGCCGGGATGGGAGTTTCTCCTGAGTTCATGAGGAAAACCTCTTTTACAGTCTCATGCTGACTCTTAACATTCGCTTCTCTGTGTTCTTCAGGCATCCTGTTACCTGAAACAGGGCAAGTTCAAGCAGGCTGAAACTCTGTATAAAGAAATCCTCACCCGCGCTCACGAGAGGGAGTTTGGCTCTGTTGATGGTACGACATGTGACAAATGCACACAAACATGTTTAATTTTTGGACATTTATATGTAAAATCACCCTGATGCAGAGTGACTTAATATCACAAACAAACACATGTGTACCCCTCTGACATCCCTCCAATGTAAAGGTTAATATTATCATTTTGGTGGCTGTAAACAAAAATGACCTTTCAGCTGAGAAATAAAAACCATACTTCAGAAAGCAGAGTGACTTCTTAAAACTTCTCTCCTGCTAGTTATCTGAGTGAATGTTTGTATTTCTGACTTTCATGTGTTTCTCTGTAGACGAGAACAAACCAATATGGATGCATGCTGAGGAGAGAGAGGAACAAAGCAAGGTGAGCGAAACATGTTGATATTTAATTAATGCTATTGTCAGTTTGTTTTATGTAATTTGTTGATTCACTGTTTTAATGTTTGTCCCCAAAATCTGACACACCACATTTTAATTTTACATCTATTGATATCTGTGTGTGTGTGTGTGGCTTGATGTTAGTAACACAGATGGCAGCATTAAACTCAAAGACAGTTTTATGATGTAGTTTCAGATGAAATAGGAAAGATTGACTGCACAAAGAGTTGGATTAGCAGATTAAGTCTCAGTAGTAGCCATCAAATGCTGATGGTGCGAGTACTCGACTTTCCCAACAAAGAGTTTATTTTCGTCATGGTTTAAAAGGTTTATTTCTGGAAGGAACCCTGACGCAGCAATAATCCCACCGCTTAATAACCCTTCATGTTATCTTTGATGGTATTAAAAGGCCACTAGTTATGAAAAGAGTTCATGTTAATCTGTTAACGCATGAATCACTTCATATTATATATTCACGGGTCCATGCTTCTTGTACAGGCTTGCAACATGTAAGCCCACGTAGAGTCCCGGGAGCAGTTTTGTTATAAACTAATGAAAGTGACTTGTTATTAACTTTCTTTTGTCTTGTAGGGGAAGCAGAAGGATGGCTCACCATTCGGAGAATATGGAGGCTGGTACAAAGCCTGTAAAGTCGACAGGTCAGTGTGTTTTTCATCAATGGAAATCACACACTGTGTATTTAATCAGTTGTTTAGTAAATATGAAATATTGTTCTCTTTTAAATTCATGAAAATATTCCTCCTTCGTGTTTTGCAGCCCTACAGTGACCACCACCCTGAAGAATCTGGGCGCCCTCTACAGGCGGCAGGGCAAGTTCGAGGCGGCCGAGACTCTGGAGGAAGCCGCCATGCGATCCAGAAAGCAGGTGATTCAGGATTCCTATCTGGTCATTAAGACGTTCATGTCGGTTTTAAAAGCTGTCGCTGGTTACAAGTACTCAGATGAAAGGGGTCAACTCAGCATTTACTGCAGATTAAAAGGCAGAAATGTTCAATCTAGTGTTAAAATTAGGGATGAGATGATACACTCAGGATGCTGAGGAGCTTTTAAAGCTCCTCTGATTGTGTGTTACTTCTGAGAATTAATGGGGTCCCCTGTGGAGGCAGTGGTGAAGCCCTGCAGCTTTCATCCTGAATTAGGATTTCCTGCTTTAATGTCAAGTATCTCTCGGTTGGGAAGTAACACATGAGACTATTTAAACTGGATTCGCAAGTGTGGAGAGTTTTGGTAATTAATCATATTATACATATGTGTCTAGATGCCTCTTATTAAATCAAGTCATTACTTTGGGCTGAATTATACTGCTGAGATAAACAATTCCCGCTCAAAATACCTTTTAAAGATTCAGTACATTTACAATATCCATATATTGTAAGAGGTAGAACGTGTTAATGAATACAAAACAAGCAAGACTTTGACAACATGACCATTGTACAGGTCGTTGTCCTGTCCATCTGTGTTTTTCCCCTCTTGAATAATTCATTCTTCAGACGGGAGCACAGGAAACAGTCTTTCCATCAGTCTGCATCGTCGTGTAACATTATCGTTTGTCCAGCTTTAATTATGCCAAAGGCTGCTTCATTTTGCCAGCTCGTTCTAAAGAGAAATCCTGCTGAATTCACTTTTTAAATAAGCAAATTTTGAATAAGAGAACCCATGTTTCCATGTGCATATTTTACATCTATCTGGTGAAGGAGGAGGAAGCACACATGTCAAACATTTACTGCTATTCTTTGTCATTTGTGACAGTAAATGAAGAGTCTTTGTGTTTTAGACTGTTGTTTGGACAATGGAAGCATTTTGAAGACGTCACTTTGGGCTCTGGGAAATTGTGATGAGCATTTTTCACAATAGTTGATAGACTAAAGGATTAATCTATTGTGAAAACAACCGTTTGTTGCAGCCCTAGTATCACAGGTTTTGAGTGTTCTAGTTTTAGTTCTAGCTGCATACTTACGCCAGATGTAAGCTCAGCTGGTCAGAAAGCTTTTACACTTGTAACTATGGTGATGGTATGGAGGAATCAACATCATCTGCAGCAGGAAACAACAAGTTCCTGTTTACTGAAACCACTGAGTTTTGCGCCACTTTGCTTTCTTGACTCACTTTGCTGAATGAGTCCTGATGTAAGTGAGAGTGTGTGCCGCGGCCTGTGTTCAGTGCAGCAGGTGGCAGAAGTCTATAGCTTTAATATTAATTGGATTGGATGAACTGGTGCTTGTTCCTGTCAGCTGTACAGAGTCCATCTGTGTGACAGGTTGCAGGTGGCAGAGGTGCTCAGCTTTGCTTTAATTGGATTAGTTGAATTGGCATTTATTGCTGCCTTGTGTGTGTTTGTGTGTGTGTGTGTGTGTGTGTGTGCACGCGTGTGTGTGTTTGTGTGTGTGTGTCAGGGTCTGGACACTGTTCATAAGCAACGTGTGGCGGAGGTCCTGAGCGAGCCCGAGGCCCGTGAGAAGCAGCGGAGCCGCGAGAGCTTGACCTCTGACACGGTGAAATACGAGAGCGGGCCTGACGGTGGCGAGGAAGTGAGTATGAGCGTGGAGTGGAACGGGGTAAGTACAGTACACAGCCCTCGACACGTTACCGAGAGTCCTCAGACCAGGAACACAGACAGGGTTATAAGAAACAGCCTGTATGTTTCTCGACAGAAGCCACATTTACAAAATGATCTGGTCCTGATGAATCCGTGAACTCTGTAGAGTGATTCATCTTAAAGTTGAAGTCATATAAAGCTGGTTTGGAGTATTTGGAGCATCGACTGATTTGTTTTGTAGTATTTATCTTAGTGAGTTTAATGGCATTCAAATGTGGTTATCAGATAAGAGCAACACATGCAGTAGGACAGTTTTGATAGTTTGAAGAGAACGATCTCTGAAAACTCTGTTCAATAAAACAGTTATTTCTGAATCTTTATGACATTTGTTTACAATTCTTGGTTCAGTTTTTCACTGGTTTGCACCAAGGAAAACTAAAAAAGTGTGTTTTCACCTTTAATGCACCTGAAGTCAAAGAGGTCAATTCAAAACACCCTAAAAGTTTAGATTTTGATTTCTATTGCAATATTCCAGCTTTCATAACTGTTTCTCTCCTAATTCAAAAAATCCATTATATGATTAAAAATGTAAAATTGGCTTCTGTCAAGAAAGATACTTTAAGGTTGTTCAGTCCTCGGTGAATCTTACAGACCAGCAAAAATCATAGTAAAAAGGTTGTTTGTACTGTGCTACACTGTTAATGCTGATTGACTGTCAGAATAACTAGAATAGCTTCTGCTTGTATTTCGCTGTTAGACTGACTTTTATTAATAAAACCAAGTGAGAGCTGCTCTGCTGAGACGCTTAAGTCTCTCACAGTAGGTGCCTGAGCTCCAGTCGTAGTGGTTTACATTTACATAGTGCTTTGCTCATATTAAACACTCCTTTCCACTAAACTTTCCTCCTGTAGAGCTTTCCCAACTAACTCCGAGTCTTAAAACTGCTTTCACAGCAGCATTAAAGATCCCTCTGGTCGCTCATGTTGCCAACACCCACCTAACATCCTCTGCCGCAGAGAGCTTCACGGTATCTGCAGTATTTTCTCAGTCTCTGGTGACTGCAGTGGCAGAACATGTAGATGTAGAGTCTCTGTAGGCTGCTCATCGTCTCATTTCTTAAAGGCTGCTGCTGCTGCTGCCTGCTCTGAGCCGGCCTGCTCACATAGCAACAGTAGTCATAGTGCCCTGAACAACCAATCAGCATCTCTCTCCTGTACGTCTTGTTGTGGCTCCGGGAGGTTTGGTGTGAGACACATTAGTGTGTATACACACTGTGTCCTGCAGACAATCTCACATCGCCAGCTGATCTCTGCATTAATTTATATCAGGAAAGCAGCCTGTCATGTCTGGAAAGAGCTTCTGCTGGAAGGAGATTATATGTAAATTATACTGTGAGTCATCGAGATACCAAACGTAAAAGCGTGCCGGATTTTGATTTGCGTGAAGATAAGATCAAACTAATGATCCCTGAAGGGAGATGTAGCACTACAGCATCATCAGAGAAGTAGATACAAACGGTAAACAAGATAAGTGAATAAAACCAGAAAATACACAGATAAGAGAAATTTAAAACTCTGTGTGCAGTTTGTTACAGGCTGTGACCAACCGCTATCCACGTCTTCCCACTTGTTAGTCCAAAGACAAATAAACAATAAAGAGGACACAGCTAGCTAAGTGTTAGCTGCACTTCAGGGTGTGGTAGCGTCACCTTCAGTGCTATGCAAAATGGTATGAATATTAATATATAGATAAGTATGTATGCATAATGAATATAATCCGGTATTAAATATATAAAGTTGAACATTAGATGAGTAAAAACATGGTTCTGGGTATTTTTACCCTCCGCTGCTTCCCTGCAGTTTATCAGACTGCATTTTTCTTTCCAAAATGTCAAAGAAATCATCACTTCCACTTCAGCTCTCTCCACAGGCAGGTGTGAAAACTTCTTCCTTCTTCCTTTTTATAAAAAGTCCTCTGAGACGCAGCGTGACTCATCAAGTCTGTTCATCTGACTCTACACGGGCTCTGTACTGTACTCCTTCTGTGTCCTCTGGACACTGTTGATGTTTGTGATCTGTGTCCACTGTGCTTTATCTACCTGTGTTGATGTGTCTCCCCTTTGCATTTGTGTGATGAGCTGCTGCCTGAGAATGTAAACTGTGAATTTTCTGATCTTTTATTTCTCGTCTTTGCTTCTTTTGTCAGCATGTTAGCAGCCAGACAGGAAGGATAGATTGTTGGCTGGATGTTTAGGAAGCCTACAAGTTCAGGAGTATTCATTTATTTATCTGTGAGGGTTCAGAAAAAACAAGAATATTGTGATCATCATCTGATGTCTTGCTATGTTTGATTAGAAACATCAGGATGAAACTGGAGTATTTGTTTTTCTAACTAACCTGGAAACAAATGGAGGTTGTGACATTTTTTGACATCTTCAGTCCAGAAAATTAATTGATAATGTAATCAGTCATGAGTTGCAGCTGTACCTATGTAGCCAAAAAATACAAGCAGCCAAAGAAATAAATGTCCTACACGTTCTCACAAGTCTGTATTATATCAACAAATTACAAAGTTTGACAGAAAACCTTCAGTGTCTGTCCAGCTGCTCTCATGTTTCTCCCTCCTGCATCCCCTCTGTGTTTATTTTGTGTTCTAACAGAGTTTAATCTTGTTCTTCTTGATGTTCTAACAATGATCCAGGTGCAGACACAGTATCTCTCCACCATTTTAAACAGTCCAAAGCCTCCACCTAGTGGTAACGTCTGTGAATTACAACACAGTCAGTCAAACAGAATGGTGAAATGCACAGATCCTAAAATAAAATCAAAGAAAGGTAAAATCAGTGTGCTACGGTTGGTCAGAATAAGTATCAGGTTACTCACACAACATCTGGAGTTTTGTAGGCATAGTTTTTGTTTATTATAACTCCTTCCTGCCTCCATTTGTCATCTCCCTGTGAGATCAGTCGGTTCCTCTTCAGTTTGTTTTGGTTTTCTGGGTTTTGGAGCTCTTAACGAGTCAGTGGGCGAGACCTCAGGCCATTTGGACCGGACTGTGGAAAATGGCTGACGGGCTCAGAGAAGCTGAAGTCTGGGTGTTTTTGTTTTACCAGAAACTTAAGTAGGTTGGAGCAGACATAGAACAGACGTGTTTTTAAAACTTTCTGAGCTGCTTTTAGAATATAAATCATGTTTTGGTAAATCATTCTTCTGTTTTGATCTACAAAAATAAAGATTTGGAGGTTAGATTTTAGCTCAACTTACATTTGTGGGTCGTTTGGATGAGAATTTGTAGCTGCTGCAGTTTTTGATGGATGTAAAATAAATGTTTATTAGTTCTGGGAGATTTGGCTCATGTACATATCTTATCTGTGAATAATTTAATAATTGTGGCAGGTCTATTTATGCTTTTCCATTATTTTATTACATCTTATTGGCTCTGTTAACAGTCAGACTTTAGAATTAAACTTTAAGTTATTTAATCTTTTTTCTTCCAGTTAGCTTCCAACGGGTTTTTGTTAGTCTTTCTGGGAATCCTTATTCACATTTATAACCACAAAAAAGTACAAATTTCATTGGTATAGTATCAGCAAGACCAGAACATACAGCACAAGCAAAGATTTACAAAGTTAAGC
>OMLP01012657.1:28212-43062 GCA_900302685.1 Spondyliosoma cantharus
TGAACCGGGTTTTTGTGATAAATCAAGAAAATCCTGATTTGACCTTATTTTTCTGCATTAATCCACGAAACCTTCCACATGAAAGTGTTGGAAACCTGTCGAGAGAACTTCTGAGATGCTTCTTTTCTTTAAAATGTTCCGCCCTGTGTTGATTGAAGATTTCGCTTTTTTGACGTATGAAGTTCTCTGTTTACATTTTGTTTTATATTATATTGTATTTGTTTGTGCTTTGCGCTGCTCTGAAGAGTTTCTCTCTCTTCTGTACAAAGTCTTGAGATTAGCAGCGCTGCGTTTCCGACGACGCGCGTCGGCACGTGAACGCCGGGCGACACTTTCTCAGGACCGAGCTGTAGTTTCACACACTGACTGCAGATTTAACGCCACTCCAACTTTTTATTTTTTACACATTAACGCCATTTTTTCAGCGATGGCCGGAGAAATGTTACAGAACTTTTTCTTTTTTTTTTTACTTCTTCCAGTCGAGACAACACTTTACAACACGAGTAAAGTTGAATGAATCCAACCAAAAAAGTGCAAATTATGGATTATTTAAAAATAATATTATCACGCCTGAGATTTAAGATGCAAATGTAACGTGTATTTTTTTTTTGCTATTACCAAAATATTCTCCAGATAGTTACGTTAGTTATTTAACAGATATATCTCTCTCTACGATTCACTTTGAAATCCAAAGTGTTTGTTTTAAACTGGAATTAATTAACTGACCTAATGAAAAAACAAATCAGACTGTTTATAACCATAAACTTTGTATAAATACTGAAGGATTTATCACAAAAATGTCTTTATTGATTGTATAAAACACCGACTGAGTGTCGTTCTGAGATTTATGTTTCTAGTTTTTTGATCTTATATTAAATGTTCACTATGCATACGTGCTCTTTTGTTTTAAAAGGGAACCAAGTAACGTTTATTTATCATCTTATTCTGGTGACACAGAACTTTTTACCCCATTGACAAAATGTAGTTCTCTGTTGTTTCAGTTCAAAGAGTCAGAGAATCTAAATCTATCTAATTTAAATCTACTTTTAAAACACTTATTCAATCTTAAATGTTGTCTGAAGTCAAACATCGGCACCATAAACAGCAAAATATGTATTTAAAAGGTGCAACAGGTAAGAATTTTAGTTTAAAACATCGAAAATAAGGAAAAGAAAAGATTAAATATCATCTTATTGGTATTTATTTTGTCCTTATTTGAACAAGTAGCAGAAAGTAATCAATTACTTTCATATTGTGATGATTGATTACACTACTGGCCACATTTTTAAGAAGTAATTAGTAACTAAATCAGAAGTAATCCTCCACAACCCGACTACTCCACTACCTTTGAAAAATGTTGTACCTTTTAGTGAACAACAAAACAAACACAAAACATTCAGTACAATGAGGATGAAATATGTCAGAGCTCACAGTCTGGGCTACTAGCTGCACGGCTAACTGAGCTAACAAGCTAATAGCAGCTACAGTTAGCAGCAGTCTGGTGATACGCTGCCGATTCTTACATGTTGCACCTTTTTCATCTAAATATTTTACAGAATCAATAATTTGATCTATAAACGATCAGATATCACAACTTCCAGAAGCCCGAGATTATTTGAATCTCGTCCATCTTTCCAAAATGAGTCAGTCAGTGGTTAGAAGACGCTTCAGTCACATAAAAGTAATGAGGGAGAGAAAAAGAAAAGCTGAATTACTCAAATCTGATTATCTGACGAAGCTTTTTCTGCAGAATGAGTCTTTATTTTTTTTTGTGCAATAAGCTTTTTGTTGGACGTTTCTTCTCATCCGACCGTCCTGATTCTGATTCTGACTTCTAACTTTTAGCTTTCATTCCAAAACATCGTCCTCGAAATAAAATCTGTCGTCCCAAATAATGAAAAGCAAAAAGACAAAGCCCTGAACTGTAAATATATATAAACGCTGAATAGATTTGATAACTTGGCGTGCCGGCAATAATTTCGTTAAAGGTTGTAGTATTTTTTTTTTTTTATTTTCTGTATGATGTTGATTTTATTGACTTTGTCGAGTGTTGAAGCTTCTTGTTGACTGTTGATCAGTCTGATCGTCAACCTGCTTGTTCTCCTTTAATCCTTATCGTCTCACCGTCTTACTGTAAAGAGGCTCCGCAAAGTAACGAGGCACATAACTTAACGACGTCCGATGATCCGGGCGAAGGTTTGGGCGACGTCAGACAGAAAAACTGCCAACAAAGTGACACAAATGTAAAGATTTGATGTCCTGAATGTTGTTTATAGAAGATAAAATGCAAAGTAGTTTATACGGAAGCAAAGAAAGGACAAAATATATATGTTTAAATTAACAATGACTTAAAATCTGAATCTGAATTCATGTAGTTTGGAGTTGGATCACAGCACATAACCTGACGTTGAACGTATCCTCGTCGGTAAAAATCTTAATTTATCATCTTGACTTTTGTTGCAACCTGATGATTATTATCATTATTTCGTTTTCTGCAACTTGAATATAGTTTTGTGTCAATATTAGACACAATTTTATTCTGAATTTGTGCGTAAAATTATGTTTTTTAAGGGAATACGTTTATAGAAGTCGACAAAAGTAAAATATTTTTAACCCTGAAGTTTTAGTTTTATTCAAATTCACACATTAAAGGTTCAGTGTTGATTAAATATCATAATTAAGGATTCATTTGTTTATAAGATTCAAATAATTTTGTCCTGTTTTTGCTTCCGTAGTTCAACTTATTTGATGCGATTTACTGTCATTTTCAGAGGAAAATGTAATTTTTCGCACTACATTTTTGTAATGATTTAAAAGTATTTCAACCAAAGTTAAACATATTCCTCCTCTTTATTCTTCCTCGTGTGTTTGTATGAACATTCAGTTCTGTCCACACTTATTGGCAACTATATTTTTCCACTTACGGTTCGTTTCACGCAGAAATTGTCAGCGTTGCTCAAACTTTCGCCCGGTTGCAGAGGACAAACTGCAGCAGCCTGATGCCGATGATCACACGAGGAAAAACTTCAGATCCGTCCTGAAACTACGACTTTTAATCAGGTTTCAAATATGACGTGAATGTAAATGTATGGAGGAAACAACGACAAGTGTTATTTGACTCTGTTTTCTTTTCAAAGCAGTGAAGGTTTCACAGTCCGTCCTTTGGTTGTAGTTTAATTCCTACTTTTTAAATTGTCCGCTCCGCTCTCCTAAATCCTAAATCTAAAGTTGCACTTGTCCTCCATCGTTTTGTTTCTTTTTAATGTGTGTAAGATGCAGTTATTTTAAAGATGCCCTCCGTGTTGAATATGAAATCAAACCGTCCCCCGTGTGTGTTGTACGTACAGAAGATGTTCCTGGATGAGACTGGCTGTCATGAAACTACTCGTCCTCTGTAACTGCTGCTCTCTCAGACATGTAGGCTTCTCGTTCGTCTGCAGAACTGAT
The DNA here is from genome assembly GCA_900302685.1 of Spondyliosoma cantharus. NCBI lineage: Eukaryota > Metazoa > Chordata > Actinopteri > Spariformes > Sparidae > Spondyliosoma > Spondyliosoma cantharus. The sequence goes on from OMLP01012657.1 coordinate 31,660, forward strand.
GTTCCACTACATCCTTTTATTTTATTTTAATGACTAAAGAGCATTAAAAAGTTTGTCCAGCAAATTATTTTACAGCTCAACTGAATTTGAATAAAATGATCGAATTCATGACTTTTGTACTGTGATGTTTAATGTTTGATCTGAGGTTGTAACCACGAAGTCTTAAGTTAGTCTTAATTTCATTTAAATATTACATTTTAACCTCTTTGTGATTTTTAGATATCCAAAATGACTCATGTACTCATGCAGTCCTATATTGTAATGGTTGTACTGTTGCATTTCATTTGACTTTTATTGCATATCCGAAACAAAAGCAAAACAATTTATTTATTGTTCATTATTTATGAATATAATATTTCTATAGCAGACGAGGATGTTTCACACAGCTGTAAACATTGTTGTTTACAGCATGTTATTAGTATGAACACATAATAAACCATCTCAGCTGCTCATAAAAATAAATAAAAAACACATGACTGAATTTTGATGAGTATCAGCGGTCAGAAACAAAGGAAATCTCAGTATTTCCCTCCTTTATCCTCTGTTTTCATGGATGCTGTAAAATCAAAACACCCCCTGAACGCACCATGTGACATCCTCCCAGTGCTCTGATTGGCTGATCGGCCTGTCACTCACGGTGGGAGGGTGTGTCCAGACGGGAGTTGGTCTCTACTGTACAGAGCGGAGAAACAGCTGCTAAAAGCAAAATGTCTGCAGTGCCTGACGGAAAGAAGCTCGTCCGGAGCCCGAGCGGCCTCCGCATGGTGCCGGAGAACGGCGCCTTCAACAGCCCCTTCTCCCTGGACGAGCCGCAGTGGGTCCCGGACAAAGAGGTGAGTCGAGGCGGTGGTGGTTCTGTTTGACAGCGGGAAGCTATCAGAGCCGCGGACACCAGCGGGAAGCTAGCTAGCATGCTAACTGTAGCGTATCCGGTCGATGTTTTCAAAATAAAGGCGCTCTGTGACAACCTAATGAAGTTCTTCATCGTTAGCAGCCAAAAAGCTAAAATTATAATGAAGGGATGGTTTTAAATAAACTTTAATTGGCACCTGTTTGTGTTTGGAGTCAGTCAGAAACAATTATGAGAGTTTTAAAAGTGTTTTATTACTTTTTAACAATATATTTTGGGGCTAATTTTGCGAGCTAGCTACACTCATCATTTTAGTCATGAAATAGTAAATTCATTAAACACTTACAAAGCTTTTTCCACACACTCTTAATGTAAATGTCACTTGTGCATTTACTTGAATTAAACTTAAATAGGAAAATTAATAAATAAAATGAATAAATGTTGCAAATAGAGCAACATTTTTGGTATCTTGCTGAAATAAAATACTCTTTTTTGAGAATCAAATATGCTGCTAATACTTCAACTTAATAGTTAATAGGAGACAACAGTATAAATGTACCAACATGTAAACTATAGAATAAAAATATAGGACAACATGAGTTCTTCTTTCATGTGACACTTTAACTTTACTTCCTTCCATAGATAAGTATTGTAATCCATTACATTTATTTTACAGGTGCAGTTACATTTCAGAAAAATAGTTTTTTATGAGAAAACACAAGAAATACAATTCATTTTTAGGCAATAAACTAATAGAGCCAGTGTTTTTGGTAGCGGCTCCACAAAAGTACGAATCTTTCTGGTGGCAAAGGTCATTTTATTACTTAATATACTGATTGTTCTGACAGTAATACACAATAATTTGTTAGTTCGTTGATAATATTGTGTGTTATTAACCTTAAAGATGACTTAAACTTTAAAGCTGATGTTACAATGTGAAGTATAAATGGCAAGATTTCCTTTAAAAAGTAAACATGTAAAGTAGCAGAAAATGGAAATACACAGGTGAAGTGCAAATACCTCCAAATAAGCAGTAAATGCACTGAATTACTAGGTTTAGTGCTCTTATTTTCTAGCTACAGTCTCCTCACTTCCGGTGACTTCCATGCTAACTGTTGCTAGCTTCACGCCGCGCTGGACATGGCAGTTAGCCTCCGGATTGGGCGTTGCAGGCAGACACGGAGAGCCTGGCAGCTACTGAAGCCTGCGAACAAAAACAACCCGCAGGTTTAGAGCTGAAACTGGCTGTCAGACGCAGTTATGAAGTTTAACTTCACCGGAGATGGTTAAAGTGTTAACACATCCGGTTGCTCTGGGTGCTAGCTGACCGCTACGTCCACACGTAGCTTGTGTTTTTAAGCTAGCTTGGAGGAGCTGCTAAGCTAGCTCTTCAGTTAAAAGCCTGTCGACGTGACTTCTGTCAGAGCTGTAAACCTGCAGGAGGACAAACAGCTTCTGTCTGTTTAAGTGATTATCTGATTCTGCTCACAGAGGCACTTTGTACAGACTGACAGTGAACTTCAGCCGGCAGAGTTAATCATTTATCTCCTGCTTAATGTGTAAACAAGAGGAAAGGGGATGATTGTGATGGGTTGTAAACAGTGTTAGCTGAACTTGAAGTACAATCAATAATACCAAACTTGGGAAAAACACTTTATGACAAGCAACAATCCTGCAAAACAGTCTCAGAAATGACTAAAAAAGGCTGTAAACAATCTTTTTTACAGCATGCAATCTGTTTATTTCTGATCCCAAAGTGAAGATTTGTGCATTTTTCAGTTCTGGTCACTGTTTTCTGTCCTGTCGGGGGGAAATATGTCTTGCAACACAGCAAAACCACGTCAATACAGAGTCATCCTTCTGTAGAAACGAAAGAAAAGACGTGTCAGTAACACAGAAAACAGACCGAGCTGGAACAACTGGTCTCAGATTCATTCGTAGATCAGCAAGACAATTAATCTGCAGCTATTCTGATGATGCATTCATCATTTTAACTGGTTTTAACTTTTCAAATGTGCATAATTGTTGTTTTTCGTAGTCTTCTGTGGGAGTAAACACTCTTTTGGGGGTTTGGGGCAAATTAAAGACATCAATTTTGCATAATTAACTTACAGCAACAACCTCTTGTTGTTCCTCTTTGATTTATGATTCAGGATTCAAGTTTTTAACTTCATTGTGTAAAACAACAAAACAGGGAAACGTCCTGGAGTGCACGTTGGAAAATTTAGCTTGCAACATAGCAAAAACACGTCAACACAACAACATCAACATGCTGCCTGTGAAATAAACATGTATTTTCTTGATGATTAATTGTCTGAAATGTAAAATAACTAACTAACACTTTTCGAGCTGCTGCTGCTCTCGAATCCGCCGAGCTCAGCACGTTGTGTAACGTCCTGTTTTTCCTCTTCCCTCGTCTTGCAGTGCCCGAGATGTATGCAGTGTGACACCAAGTTCGACTTCATCAAGAGAAAGGTTCGTGTTGTTTTGTTGCTGCACGACCACGACAACACATAACAACCGTATCTGCCTCTGAATGAACAGAAGAGCGACACACACACACGTAGAAACTGAAGAATCTGAGGCTTCATTTTCGTCTGCGGTGAAACACGAGTCGATGTTTTTTCCACACTTTGGCTTCTGTTAGTTTGTTTTGGCGTGGAGACACACTGAGGCCTCTGACATAATAACAATGTGCGTCTGTTGCTCGGCTCCGATTTCTTTGCATATTTGCAGGAAAATACTTTCAGTGCACAGTAAAATCAGCACAGGAGACTTTATGTGTACTGACTGCTTTACTTTACTTACAAACTCAAGCAAAAATAACAAGTCTGTGTCGTCTGAGTCACGTCTCGGCTCGTCTGTGCAGATATAACTTCACTAAAAGAAGACTGAGATGTGTTGAAAGTGATTTTATTTCCTGTCCCTTTTTAAAAACTGCTGTCCTCATGACTTTCAGACACCAGCTGACCTCAGAGTTCAGTGATTTCTGGTTCCTGTCTCTCACATCGCAGCACAGATGCTTCTTCTAATAAGCAACCTACATATTTTTTCCCCTAAATATTATTTTTTCCTGTCACTGATGTTTTCTCTGTGCCTTGTGTCTCCCGCAGCATCACTGTCGGCGGTGCGGTCGGTGTTTCTGTGATAAGTGCTGCAGTAAGAAGGTCGTGCTGCCTCGCATGTGTTTCGTGGATCCGGTGCGACAGTGTGCCGAGTGCAGCCTCGTCTCTCAGAAGGAGATGGAGTTCTACGAAAAACAGCTCAAAGTTCTGCTCGGAGGTGAGAAGTTCTTGTCTTCTAACCTCCTGTCAGAGTTTGGTCGATGTTATTTTCATTTTCCAACTTTTACCTGGACTTCCTCGTTCCTAAAATATCTTTTACTTCGTTATGCATTCAGTATAAATGCAGAACTTCAGGGGTTTAGTTGTTGGACTGCAACTATCAATTACTTTCACTGTTAAGTAATCTGTTGATTATTTTCTTGATAAAGCGATTAGTTTGTCAGAAAAACATCAGAAAAAAAGATGAAAGATGTTGATCAGTGTCTTTAAACTGAGAGATATTCAGTTTCCTGTCACAGAGAACTGAAAAACATTCACATTTAAGAAGCTGGAATCAGAAAATGTATTTATATTTCTTAGAAAATAACTGAAACTGATTCATTGATTATGGAAATAGGTGTAGATTAATTCAAAAGCTGACCACTAATCGATTAATGGTTCCAGCTCTGGAGGTTATTGGCACAACACAGCAGCGGTCGAGAGAAGAATTTGGAGATTTGTGCTCATTTTCCTTCTTTTAATTATGTTTTTTAGTTGCTCTCAGTCTGCAAATGATAATGAGTCAAATAATCAGCAGATTCTTTTCTCATTTAGTTTATTAATTGTCAGAAAATCTTTTATTTTAACTCCCTTTTGTCCACAATGACGTTCAGATATTCAAAAATAAGCTGTTTTACTTGAGGAACGATCTAAAAAACGAGAAGACTTAAATCTGAATGTGACTGAAACATTGAATCATCTGCTGTATTTAAAGTTCTGATTTAATTCAGTTTCACGCATGTTTATTATCCGATTTTGTAGTTTTGAGCTCTTCAGTGACTCGTTGTTTCAGCCTCTCACGTCACCGTACACAGGAAGCAGAACTTGTCTTTTAAATCTATCAGCGTGTCCTGATAATCCATTGTGTTGTTGTTGAGTGTGGGTCAGCGCCTGGCTATAAATACGCAGCAGCGGCAGCAGCAGTCGGCCTCTTAATGAAAAATCCATCAGCGGCCCGGAGCTGCTGGGGGGTCGACCGGCTGAATGCCTGCAGCGTGCCGCGGCCTCGCGCTTCATTATTGATGATCGATCGCTCGGCACAGTTTACAAAAGATGATGCAAAGCAGAAAATCTCTCTGTGACATTTCTGTTTGTCCTGTCGGTGTCAGTGTGGAAGAAACTGAATTTAAATATGTGTGTAAGAATCCCTTTTCTGAAGTACTTTAACTGTTAAACCGTCTTCAGGATTTAAAACTTCTTCTTTTCTTTTCTCTTCATCAGATTTGGACTTTTTTGTGTTTTTGTGTTTGCAGGCGGCTCGTTCGTCGTCACTCTGGGAACCTCGGAGAAATCTGAAACGATGACGTGTCGCCTCTCCAACAACCACAGGTGAGCTTAACAAAGTGACGAGTATCACTCTGTAAGGATTGTATCCATCCTACAACACGCATTTATACTAATATCGCTCTCATTGCTTTTTAAAGATGTCGTTTAAAAAAAGACTAAAATCAGAACCGGAGCAGACGAGAAGTTTAAAATATAACTTCTTGTTTCAAGAGCAGCAAATGTAAATATTTACTACCTTTAAACTCGATAGTATCTCACAGGAAACAGAACTAACATGTTGATATAATAAATAATATTCCTGTCAGCTGTTAACAGCACAAACTGATACAGATAAACATATTTATTTATGTTTACATCATCAGGTATCTGTTCCTGGACGGTGAAAGTCACTTCGAGGTTGAGTTGTCTCGGATCTCCAGCATGCAGATTCTGACAGACGGGTCGAGTCCAGGAGGTGAGACGCATAAATCCTAATAAATCACATTTAAAATCCAAACGTACAGATTGTTTCTGTTGTTTACTGTTGAACTGGATCCTCAAACCTCCTGAGAGACTAACATTTAAAACTGTTTTCTGATCCGACACTAACAAACTCTCTCTCCTCTGCTGCTCTTCTTCTTCTTCTTCTTCTTTGTCTCCTTCTTCTTCTTCTTTGTCATCTTCTTCTTCTCCTTCTCCTCCTCTTCCTTCTTCTTCTTCTTCTTCTTCTTCTGGCCTCAGAGAATGACATTCACACTTACACCAGTCTGCTGGACAGTCAGTATATCTCTGAAGGTTAGCGTTTGGTTCATCCCTCCTTCTGTCTCCAGTGTTTTTATCTGCGTGCATGAAACCAGTGATTCTGTGTGTTCTTACGTCTCTGAGTCCCAAAAACATCCTGACAGCAACAAACAACATACGACCTTCTGCTTCTCCTCCACGACATCAGAGGGAAATATTGTCCTTTTTAATCTGCCACAGCTTTTAGCTCCTTCACCAATGAAGTCGTTGGACACGTATGTGATCTGTGTTGGATTTACTAGAGGAACCAGTCGTCCTGTTCCTTTAATCAGACGTTCCCAAACTCAGGAATCACGAGGCCAAATTGAAAATCAGAAAATCACAATTTTGATCAACATGTGAGACTAAGAGAAGAAGAAGAAGAAGAAGTATTTCCCCGACTATAAACAAAAGATAAAGACTAATTTAACTCTCTACTTCCTCAGGTCTGATTACTTCTAAAAGTAAACACTTGATCGTTGATATTTTAATCGTCATTTAACTTCATGACACATTTATTAACGAGCCATCGGCAGACTGCAGCCAACACGTGCCTTAAACCAGAACACGATGTCGGTGCTTTTTGGGACGGTCGTGTTTTCCTGCATGTTTGTGTCTCAAACCACTCGATCATTTCATAACGTGATTCACTTTGTGTGAACTCTCATCGTCACGTGATGCTTCGTTTTGTCAGCGTGTGTTTCTGACATCTCAATTTTGTATTTGATGTTCCGATGCAGCTGCAGGAACGTGATGGGAAGTGCAACCGTACAACATCTTCCCCCTTTGTTCTTTGTTTAACATTGAACCTCGTCTTTGTGATTTAATTAAACAACCTGCAGCTGTTTTTCATGAATTTATAGTCCTGGATAATCGAGTGTGTGTGTCAAACATTTAAACCTCTTCTCCGAAGTCTTAGTGAGGAAAGTTTCAAGAGAAGAGAACAGATTTAGTCGTCCAGTCTGAACTGAAGGAGTGAATCTTCTGGATCATCAGACGTATTCTTTACTTACTGAGAGAGTGTTTGTGTTCAGGCGGGACGTCGCGGGCCAGCGGCATGCTGCTCCACTACAAGCCGATGGGCTCGCAGGACGCCCAGCAGCTCCGCATGGAGGCGGCGGACGACAAGAAGGTGGCCTCGTTATGGTTGGCTGCAATGCACAAGGTACGACGACCAGGCGCTCGTTCTGTCGCTGCACAAACATTTATTATAAAAGAGTTCCTGGATTCTCATGTTCTTTATGTTTGTCCGTCAGGCGGCCAAACTGCTGTATGAAGCTCGGGACCAGTGACGGACCGATCGTCCGGGCAGCACACACCCAAGTGTTTTGTACCCCGTCTCTCTCTCGGGGGGTTCGGTATCATTTGGATTTTTTTATTAACGCCAGTTCCGATTCTGCTTAATCCGTCTGATCCCTCGTCAGTTCTTGATACCAGTTTGTATCACGGTAACTTCTGCAAGAAACGTTTCTATAAAACAAAACAATTTATTACCTCTATAACTCGTACTTTGTACATCATGTTTACCACCAGTAGGCTGATTGTCCTTCTAATTTTTTTTAATCTTTTTGATTTAATGACTTTCTCCACGGCCGGAGAAGAAGAAGCTTCCCGACACGAGTTGGCGCCTGTCGATTGTCGGAAATACAGTTCATTTACTTTCTCACATCTGAGGATTGTTTAGATTAACTTTTCTTTTTCTTTTTGCCACGTGATCCTGCGACACATTGAAGTTTGACATTTTAACATCCGTGAATCCGTTTTTCATAACTTCAGAGATGCAGTAAACCTTCACAGGCGTTTCCGTGGCAACACAGTAGTTTTATACTCTGCTGATTAAGTTTTGTTTTCTGGAAGAAGCGATGAGACACTTTACGGATCCCTGTAGGGACGTTTTTTATTTTTTATTTGTCATTATGCCGACGCTTCTTCCATCAGAGGTCAGCTGAGCGGCACCAAGTAGAGACCGAACGACGGATATCTGATGGTTGAGCTCAGATCTTCCAGAGAAAGAAAGTTAAAGGAACAGTTCGCCCCAAAAATGAAAATTCATCTACTCAAGTTTGTAGTCGACAAAACGTTTCTGGAGCTTCACAGCAAAACGTCGTTGCAGCTCGTCCGGCTTAATCCAAGTCCACAGAAGGCCTGAGATCCCAAACTGATGTTTTTTACACCTTGTTTAAGCCCAAATCTTCACTGTACAGCAGCTAAAAAGCTAAAAGCGTTAGCGTGCAGCCCGTCTGAAGAGTTTGTGTGTCGACGGTGTAAATCAATAATCTCTAAACCGAAGCCAAGTCACGACTGAGACCAGTAGAATGCTGCATTCAGGTGCTCCTCGGACGTTCCCACTTCCCCAAGTTAAGAAGTGTTTCTTTTGACTTTGTTGTGTTCACGTGCGTCAGAATGAAGGAGCAACACGGACGCCAATTAAAGAAGTTGTTATGCTTCTTATCTCTCAGAGCGTTTGAACGACACGTCGACGGCTGTTTGGATGTGAAGCTCCGGAAAAGTTTCCTGAACTGTTCCTTTAAAATATAAATCCACCATAAAACCCTTTAACACAGAAAGAAAAACAGCCGTGTGTGATGTTCTTTGCATTTCACAGCCACTTTGGTGTAATTTAAAATAATCTCACTGATGTTTCATCTCCGGCTGCGTCTGTTTGTTCTTCAGCCGCTGCGTTTTCATGTAGTTTAAAGTCGTCTTGCTGCTGTAACAGATTCTCACAGGAGTTAAATCATCCAAAGAGCCTCAGAGAGCATTTCATACACTCACAGGATCAAGAATACTTTTCCTAAAATGCAAAGAACATCACAGATTTCATTCACACGCAAAAAGTCCAGCTGACGTGTTTCTGTTTCTTCTCTGTGGATTGTTTTAATAACTCTGCTCTCTGCTGCAAGACTTAAATCTTTAGACGTCGTCGTCTAAGGAAACTACAGACTATTCACTGATTCTAGTGAAGCATTAACACACACACACACACAGATAAATGCTTTAAATGTAGTTTCATGTATTGAGGTTTTGTATAAGCTATTTTGTTAACTCTTCCTACTTTAACACGAGGCGTGTTCGCACAAAGCTGAAGTACGACGATGTAGTTTTTTTTTTTGTAACATTTGTTAAAGGTGATTCCTTTTATCCTTCCTCTCGGACCTGAACACAGTCGTCTTCTCCCCCTTTTTATTTTGTATTCTTCTCGCTGACGTGGAATCGCCTCCTTCCATCAACCAAAACGCTGTCCGGTTCTGGTTCTGGTTGGTCAGTTTTTGCAGGTAGCTAGTTGTGTTTCCGAGGACCTATTGGAAAAAAAATGAAGGAAGCGTTGAGTGAATATAACCGATCGACGATTACTGCGTTAAAAAGGTTTCCGACAGTTTAAACATTTCTAATTTAGCCCTGATGTGACTAATGTGACATTTTAAACACTTCCCGATGTTGTTAAAGTTCCCACAAGTCCCTCATCTTCCTTCGAGCTCGATCGTTAAGTCTTGTAACTCTAAACTGTTTTGAGTTTGAAGGAAAATGAAGTGAATTTGTGGAGCTGTTGGGTTTTTATATCAAATTGAAGACGTGTTTCTCTTAAACACATTTGTTATTTCGCCGAAGCATGAAAGTGTTTTTGTGAATTTTAAAGATTTGTGATGCAGAAATCTCGACTCGGCGTCCTCTTACGATGGGAGACGACTTTTGCACGGTCGATGCTCTCCAGTTGTTGACACTAGATTTCGCTGATATTACCAAGTACGATTTGGCTCCACAATAATCAGAGACATCTGCGAAGGAAAAGAAGCTTCAGGGGGTTTAAACGGAGCACAGAAACGAGTTGATCGTCGACGTTTTTCTTGTGATTAAAGTTGTCGTGTTCGCCGCCTCCACCTCCACTTTGTGACATAAAGTTTTATTTTTATACGCTGCTCACCTAAGAATTAAAAGAGAAAATCACAAGTAGTCGTTTGGTTTCGAGGCTTTCGGAACAGAGACGGAGGGCGGAGAGGTTTTTTGTTGTCGATGTTGTCTCGGAGGTGTGTTTTTTTTTTTTTTTATTGTACGTTCGCACCAACGACACTGTTCTTCCATCGTGGATCTGTTTGTTCTGACGACGGGCGAGACGGCTGCACAGTCGGTAGACTGTAATAATCTTTAATTCTTCCAGATCTGATCAAAAAAAACACACATTAGTTCTGGATTTCATAATAAAAACGATCCTTTAAGCGAGTTAATCTGAGTAAAGATTCTCCGTGCAGCCGCCTCAGATCGTCCTGTTTTATAAGTGAACGTTGAGTTTTTGTGTTGTTCGTCTGAATTACGTGTGATCGTCACCAAGTCACGACTCAGCCAGTGTTTGTATCCGCACTTTATGCCTTGATTACATCCTTTTTATCCCGCCGCTGCATTTATTACGCTGAAGATACTCTACTACACCCCTTTGTTGGATTATTCTGTTGAGAATAAAATCAAGTGTTTATAAATCTGTGGTGTCGTTTGTGTCATTTACGAACCGAATGCTGATGTCAGTTGTTGATTTTATTTAGTATTTTACTGAACTTTAGGCAAACAAAGGTTACAAACATTTGCTTTTTCTTCCACAAAGCAACTAGAAGCTGATCTGAGCATCGCAACAAGCAAAGTAAAAGTTGTTTGTATGTTTTTATAGATATTTTAGAGGGAAAGTTACCTGATGCTTCAGGACGTTACCAGTAAAAACTCATAGATAATTTACGTGTGAGTTCATAAAACTAATCATTTTTAAAGGAACTTAAGTTTACCGTCATTTGCTTTGTGTATTTAAGGTTCGACATGTAGAAACGTTGAGGGATTTTAACTTCAACTTGTTTGTATTTAATATTATTTATTAAGTTTTGATTTGATTTGAACTCTTCAGGGTTCAAAACAAAGTTTCTTCTGTTTTAGTTGCTGAACAAACACGTCTGAATTTATTCTTCAACTACAGATTGTGTTCAGACTTTAATCTACTTGGAGATGTGAGGCATCGTTTGTTATTTACGTGTTCATGTTTAATAAAACCTGGAGTTAACCTCAGTACAAAGTGCACTTTCAGTAAATTAATTTGTATTTTCTTCATGTTTATTTTGTTGAGAATCTTTCTCTGTACGTCAGGTTGGTTCTCGTCTCTTTCTGTCAGCGATGACGTGAATAAACTTCAGTATGATTCAGTGAAAA
>OMLP01012657.1:43098-54772 GCA_900302685.1 Spondyliosoma cantharus
ACTAGATGGAGTCCAACATCATCTTAACCAAGACTCGAAGAGAAGAAGCTCCACAACACCGACAGAAAACAGATCCCAGAACAGTTGATCTCAATCTGGAGGATGAGACCTCTCGAGAGGTCAGAGGTCAAAAGATGATTAAAGGAGACAAATTATATTATTTTTCTTCATGTTTCTCACATAATACTGGAAACCTTTACTCCTTAAGGCCTGAAAAATACTTTAAATTCTTAAAATTCAGGCCAAGACTTGTAATGACGAGCCAGAAGGAGAGTTTAGTTTAGTTTAGTTTGAAGGGTCACAAGACAAAAAAAACAATCGTGCGTTCAGACACGAGAGGTCGACTGATTTCGTCGCTGTCTCACGACCTTCCTTGACACATTTCAGCTGAAAAGAAACAATTTAACTCCCAATTCCAATTCATGAAACTGATAATAAAACCAGAAACAATCAGGCTGATGGACCCCAACCGGTGATTCAGACACCTTGGCGGTGCTGGTTTGTGGAATTCACACCATCATCGTCTCTGGTCGGCGTCTCTCTGGAGGAAAACACCGTCCAGCTACAAGCTTCCAGTTCCCGCTCAGCCGGGTTTACTTCCTGTGCAGTTTACCGCCAAAGTCTTTAATGAGCTTCACTCCCTTGACTTGCAGCTCTGACCTCCCTCTTCCTCGCTCTCATCGACACCAAGCGCTTCTTAAACACAGACAGATTTTCAGGAAAAATGCTCCCCACTGACAGCAAACTGCAGCAGCTTCCTTTTTACAGACTGACATCCTTCCTCTTGCTTTGAGTAGGTGCACGGATAATAAACTGGAAACGCATCGGCTCGACGCGTGCGGCTTGTATTCCCACACGAGGCGCTCGATGATTTCCCGCAATTGTTTGTTCGCGGTTGATTTTGGCTGCTTGCGATGTTGGTCGCTTTTGAACTGAACTGTTTTTTAACGCTCCCCCGATGAATTGTGACTCTCAAACAGATTCTTCAGATGTCTTTCTTCAGCCTGCTGTTGTTTTGAGCCAAGGAATATCTTCAAAACTATTATTTTTTTATTTATATCCCCACGTGGAATATCTCAAACTCTTCTGGGTGGACTGGACTGACGTTCATGGTCACCAGAAGATGCTAACTTCCTTTAGCATCGGCGCCACGAGGTTCACATTTATCGTTCTGGGTAAAATATCTCAACAACTATTCGAAGTATTAAATACTTTCCTGCCCCAAACTAATAACATTCCCATCAGCCTCAGCTGTTTGGTGCTAATCGCCAAATCTCAACAGGTTAACACACTAAACCTGAAGATATAATACACGTTGATATTAAAAATTAAGTTATTTATTTGGTTGTTCGTGCCTTGAATCACACACACGATGTCTGAGAAAGTTGCAGTTTGTCACAAAACTACAGAAATATAACAGTGAAAACACGTTAAACCTTGTAGAGCTGCTCCTGTATGTTAGTTTACTCCTCTCAGATGAATGCAGTCGTCAATACGAGCAGATTTATCGTGATTTTCATATTTTTTAGGAACTTTTTCGGCGGCCGTGTTGCCGTTGGCGACACAAGATGACATTTTACGATCTTAACCACAAAAAAACACTTGAAAGCTGATCGTTTTCATTCTCAAACATCACGTGTGAGATTCATGACACAACTCAAACATTATCAACCAAAATATTCACGTCTCTTCGTTCGCTAACATCCAAAGTTTTTCCCAAATAACGTCCCATGAAGAGAAACTGTCTTCGTCGTCTGTTTAAAGGAAAGTCCAGTAGAAATCGTTGTTTCCGTCACCAGGTTTATTTTAATAAACACTTAACTTACATTCAAAACATTCTGTACAAATAAACATATAAAAGTATAAAATTACAGCTTGATCTCTCTCTTTATTGCACCTATAAGTGTGAACAGTGGTTTCATATATTGTACACACACACACACACACACACACACACACACAGCAGTAGAACCTTACTAACCAGCAACAACGTGAACCGAATATCAAACATTCATCATACAACAACAACCACACTGAGTTCATTGTTTCACAGTCGGTCTGCAGACGATTGATCGCCTGTACTCTTTGCACGAGAGGGATTTAAAGACTCGCAATAATACATGAAACTGTACGATCCTGCGTTTTTTTAAAAACAAAGAGCGTGCGGCTCATTTGACCTGAACTGTGCAGAAAAATGGACGGTTGTTGGCGCAGCCGGCGACCTCCAGCGCCTCCAGCAGCGTCTCTTTGACGGCTTTCCTGTTGCTCCTCGAGAAGTTTGTCTTGAGCTTGAGCAGAGCCGAAACGTGTCTCGCGCTGTCGGTGAGAGAAGGAAAGAAAACAACTTCAGCTTCATGTAAAAGAAGGTAGAATCAGCAGGATTTTGTCCCAGCTGTTCCTGAACGCACCACAAAGACAGTTAGGGCCTTAAATAGACGCATGTTGGGTTGGTAAAGCGTCCTGAGACACTAACACGGCTTCTTTCTGTCTGTTTACGTCCTCTTACGTCTTAATCTTCTTCTTCTAATGACGCAAATTAAGTTAAATATTAAGGAGCCTGTTTTGAAAGTGTGAGGAGGAGAAAGTATTTCCTCTACAACCTTTCCATCGGCTGCTTCTCTAGTTTCTAATCGTTTTATTTTGACATCAGTACTCGTGTTGGTGTCAGTGTAACTCTGTCAGTCTGCTTTTAGCTCACTATCTCGTCCTGCTGCCAAGAAACACCCCTCCACATTTTAACTTCCTGTTCAGCTCTTCTCTCTCTCTTGCAATGTGGAGTCTGTTTATGCTCCAGTCATGTAAACCTCTCACATCGTGATGCTATCCCGTCCTTATTAGGGTCGTTTGCTGCACTTCAGATGACAGACGTAAACAACGACATCTGTGGAAGAAATGCTGTAAATATTTGTTTCAGAGATGAAAATGTAGGTCACCTGAGGTCGGGAAAAGCCGCCCCCAGCGACACGACTTCCATCTGAACGGAGGCGCAGTCTTGGAGTTTCAGCACTTCCGCGATCTTGATCAGGATTTCCTTCAACCAATCCTCCTTCGATCCCTGCGGAGACGCAACGGTTACTCATCTACACACGAGATGATTGTATTTATTCTCGCGCTGGGTTTTTTTTCAGTGGCTCACCATGTTGGAGAATAAGTCGTGGAGGCTCTCCGCGTCGCTCTTCACGGCGTTGAAGGCCTGCAGCTGCTGCTCGCGGTCCTTCAGCTTCACTTCTCCCTTCAGGAGCCTCCTCACGTATTCTGCTGTCACTTCCTGGTGCAGCCGGCCAATCAGCTTCTGCAATCGAGCCAATCAACCAATCAGAAAAGTTGGTCGATTAAGTTGTCAATTTCTACGATCGTTTCTGGTGTTTTAAAGATTTGAGTGCATCTTCTCTCACATCCAGCCAGCGTTTGAACACATGAATCGATTAGTTGTCAGTTTTTAAATTAATCTGCAATAATTTTGTTAATCGAGGAAGAAAAATGCTCTGATTACAGCTTGTTAAATGTGAATATTTTCCGGTTTTGTTCCTCTTCTGAATAGTTTTGGGTCGTGGACAAAACAAGATATTTGAGGACGTCATCTGGACATTTTTCAACGAACAACTAATCGATTGATCGAGGAATTACTCAACCAATTAACTGATGATGATTAAAACTACAGCGTGCGTTGGGTTTTGAGCTGAACTTTACCTCGTGACTGGCTTCGGTCGAACCCTGAAGATCATGAACCTCGTCTTTGATGCTGTCCAGCAGCGACTGGAACGTCTTCTTATTCAGCCAGTCGCTGGTTCCCAACTTGCGATACTGCGACTGTGTGAAGTACAAACACGAAGCATGAGACGCGCAACGCTTCCATCCACGGGAGCCGACACAACATGTGTTAAGTGAGATAAACGCACCTTGAGGGCGTCGTGCACGGGCTTCAATAAGAACGCGTGACCGGATTGCTTCATCTCATCCAGAACGAGCACACACGATGTCTGAACGTCCTCCGGGAACAGACGACTCTTCTTCTGGAAGACGTCGCTGCACAAACGCCAGAGAAGTTCACGTTAGAGGTCGTCATCATCATCATCATCATCATCATCACAAGTCAGAAACGTACCTGAACTGTTCGATGCAGCCCAGATTGGCCTTGATGAACGAGCGGCTGTTCGGTTTGTTTTGCTTCATGATGTCGTTGTGGAAGCTCCTGAACCTGCAGGAGTCGAATTAAAACACGTCAGTCGTGTCGTTGTTGTGAAGTATGAGACCTTGTAAAGACGTATTACATAGAAAGGAAATCATTTTTTTACCTTTGCATGAGATCTTTCAGTGGGTTGGTGATGATCTGGGCTTTGGGCAGGTCTCCAACGATCTTTGCAGCTGAGGTCACCATGCCGTGGACTCCCTGAAGACGGGAAGAGGAAACAGTCGGTGAAAAACATTCCCTGTGTGAAATATATGTCAGCAAGATGAACGCTTAACACCGTGAGCTCCATCTGAAGTGCTTCTTCCTTGTAAGTTAATCTTTTTCTCAACGACTGAGCGGTTTGTTTTCCTTTCTCCAGTTTGGTTCTTTAATTAATATGTGAAGCAGCCTGGAAAATATTACGATGGGAAACTTCCTGGTTGACTTGGCTTTTTGTTGTTTAACGTTTGTTCAACTGTGACGGACGTATTTTGTGATTAAAGCCAAACAAAGCTTTTTATATCCGTGACTACAACATGTTTGTCTCTGTTTATTGTCACGTTATCGTCACGTTAGACCTTTAAACAAACTCTGACTCTGATCAATCGGTTGGAGTCGAGTTTTCTCTCTCTTTTAGCTCCGTTTTTGGTCTCCTCCACCTCCTGAGGGGAAATATCTGCCTCTTTAGCTGCTAAACGCTACGCTACGTTCACCAGCTCGTCTCTGTGTCTGTCTTTTGTTTGCTGCTGACCAGAGAGCTTCTTCTTCAGCTGACTGAAGCTCCGAAGCTTCAGATTCATCAGATCTTCATCACCACGAGCGATTGTTTTTACATCATTATGATTGTAGCCGCTTGTACGTCATGCTGTCTTCTTGATTCTGTACCTGAATGACGTCGTAGGCGACGGGACTGATGAAGCAGCCGTCCTCTCTCGTCGGTTCTTCTCCTTCGCTCCACTTCTCCTTCGCTTCCTCCAGGACACGACCGACGTAAGTCTTCAGCACATCCTGAAAAAGAAAACGACATGTTGCTTTCAACATCCAGCCTTTAACACTCAGCTTCTGTCTTTAGCCTCTGAATGAGGCGGCAGGTTACCTGCTGTTTGCTCAGGAACGGTTCCTCCAGAGGTTCCAGTAAGTCTTTCGGCAGCAGCTTTCCCAACGCCGCACCGTCGATCTCATCGACGAGCTCCGGCTTCTGAAGGAGTCTGACGCAGAGAACAGAACTTTTATTATCAACACATCAAGACGTCTGAAGCATCAACATCTCACTTTCCCGTAAACCGCTTGCCTCATATTCTTATTCTAACTTGTCAGCATCATTGCTTTCTGTTATTGTGGTTTGTGCCACTCCTGCAATGAATTTCAAAGCGTGTGAGACAGTTGCACTTCCTCCATCGATTAACCGAAGCAGTTGAGGGTGGAAATGATGCTTCCTCATTTATGTGACTGCTTTCACATAGTAAAATCATGCAGTGAAGACAGATTGGAGGGAGACAGATTTGAGTCTTTTGGATATTCTAGAAGTGGAGTTTAGTCAACATTGTGTGCACATTCGACGATGTGCTGGACAGGAGGATGGACATACGGATAAACACTCTGACAGATAACACCCGCTGCCGTCGGGATAAAAATACACCAGCACAGGACAGAAATACGAGGCGCTAATGTCGTCAAAGTCACGACTTACTCTGGATAGAACTCGTTCACCCAGCGCAGGAGGAAAGTGCAGTCCTTAAAGTCCAGGCCGAAATCTGCAATCTTTCTGACTCGGCTGCTGAGGTTCTGGTGGTACAACTTGGCGTAAAAGTTACAGATGTCCAGCTGGCGTGGGTAGCAGATTTTCACCACCTGCACCACCCACAACAGATCCTCCTTCAGCTGCCTGCCCAGGCTGTGGATGTCCTCCTGGATAGACGACCGGTTTCCTCCGGGCGGTGGTGGCGAGGGGTTGTCCATGCGCTTCTCCACCAGGCTGCGAATCTTGTCATCGTGGAGCTCCTTCCAGCCTCTGGGCCTCCAGGCCGGTGGTGTCCCGGTCCTCTGTTTCCACCGCCGGTCTTGCTCCACCTCTTGGATGATGGCCTTCACAGCAGACGCCAGATCCTCGACGCTGACCTCTTCCGGGATGAGAGATAACTCCAGCGTCTGCAGCACGTGGCCTTCCAGCTTTCCGTAGTCGGCATCAAGCTTGTCTTTTTCCTCCTCTTGATGTACGAGCGCCTCGGCTTCCGTTATCTCCCCGAACAGACGCTCCTCTGTCTGGATCAGCATCCGGCTGGCCTCGCTCCAGAGTCGTGCCTCGAGAGTTTGCTGAAATGTGAGGTTCTCTGTGGAAGAGAGGGGGAAAGAGCATGCCTCGTTTTAAAATGTTGCAGATGTTTACAATAAAATGAGTCATCCAGACTTCCTGGACTGAGTAGAGGAAAATTTGTTAGAGAAAAAGAGGCGTGAAGCATCAAATGTTTGTCCTTTTTTCTTTGCATACAACTTTTAAGTGAAGTAAATTGAAGATCTTTGAGTTTTAGTCTCCATCTTAACATTTTAGCTCAACGTTAGCTGCTAACTGACCTCTTCGAGGCTCCTCTCTGGGTGGAAGTCCATCAGTGGCGGCGGTGGTGTTGTTGTTCACGGCCGTGTTCCCGGCCTGAGCTCTCTGGCCTCGAAAAAGGTTAGGGAGCCGCATCGTTATCCAAGTGAAGCAACGGGACCAACAGGAACGGGCTGTGGAGGCAGAACCCACCAGAAGTTAGTGAGAAGCTGAGCAGCAACATCTTCAGGAACGGACTCAGACGAATATGAAATATCAGAAAAATACCAAAATACACTTTAACAGTTCACACAACATTACATTTCTTTCAATTTAAATTGCCTATTTTCTTATATTTCCTAATAATAAACATTAGAAGTTGGCTAAACAGCTGCTGACATGACCTAATCTCTGTGTTATTTTCAAAATAAAAGGGACAATTCACTTTTTTAGTTTGTTTTTATGAGCTGTAAGACAACATGAACTGTGCTTTTACTCAACAAAACAAACACATAAATACCATCACAACACACATTTACAGAAAATCATCCTCATCAGAGTGAAATATAGTTTTAAAAGTGGGTAAAAAATATATAAAAATCCTCATATTTCATGAGTGACACTGAGTACGGACGAGGATAAAGGCCACGTGTGAAGAAAACAGTCGAGTCCTGAGAAAAAGCCACATGAACGAAAGAAAAACACATTGAAACGACTAAAGAATTGAAGGAATTATAACGTTAAAGTGATAAAATTAATCCGCTTTTAGCTTCTTTAATGAAAAACAAATCCCAGAGGTGAAACACAAAAGGAAATCTTTCCTGTCCCGACGTCTCAAGTCTGAAAAAAAACAAACTTCCCTGATGTTAAACCGACCGACGGGTTCAGACATGCAGATAAATGTCTGGTTTATTATCTTTTACTCACCCTGATCTCAGTCGCAGCTCTGTTAGAAAAACACTGAAGCTGTTCTGAGTCAGGGATGGTTTTATAAAGAGGGGGTGACAGGCTCCTCCCCCTCCTCCCCCTCCTCACCCCAGAGGCTTGGAAAGTCCACACACACACACACACACACACACACTTGAGCTGAGGCAACGTCGGTCCCTCGTCTTTCTTTGGTTGGGAGTTAAATATCCCAACCAGGATTTTGAAGGACTGTGTTCAGACTTTCATTGTCACCACTTACTTCTGTTCTGACCCACTTACTGTTTCTGGTACCAGCAGGTCAAAGATTCAACTCAGGATCGGATAAACACGAAACATTTGACGCCTGTCAAGCTGGGGAAGTTTGTTTTCATCGTGTGTACGCCTGCTTCTGCTTTACCGGTTGTTTCCCCAGTTGATCAATCAATCAATCAATCAAACAAGCGGTCTATAAAACATCAGTCACGGTCTCCTAGAGCCCAAAGATATTTAATTTACGATAGTTTTAATATAACAAAATCAGCAAGTGATCAGATTTGAGAAGCTGGAAGCCTCAAATGTTTGATTCAGTCAAAAAAGCTGCAGATCAGTTTGTGTCAGTTGGTTAATTGATTAGCGTGACGACCTCCAGGCGCTGCTGCGGCTGTAGAGGAGAGACTGGCAGCATTGTTTGTTTGTTACACACTTTAAATGCGTTTGTCTTTATCTGTTTATACCTCTTGTGGTCGTGTGAATAACGGCGAAGACGCCCTCCATCCGACCTCCCGTCAGCTTTGTTTTTCTGAACCGTGACCGCGACCCTGATCACCGCTTCGCAGCAGCACAACCATCGTTAACCGCGGCGAGGGTAGATTAGGAAACACTCGGGTTAGATGGCACTGACAAACAAGATTGTTGTTAAGATCGCTTAGAGGAAATAACAACCATAGCCTGTTCTGGTGACTCTTGTTATGGTGACATTTCTCTAACAACCTTTCTTGGACTTTCTTTTCCTCTTCTGGAGTTTCACAGCCAAACAGCGTCGCAGCTGGAGACTTTGATCCAAGTCTCTGGAAGCCACGAGATCCCAAACGGATCAGAAAAGATGTTTATTCGCTTCATTCTTTACAAGCTGGAAATCTTCACGGTCGCCACGAATCTAAAAGCGGGAGCTCGTAACTCGATCGACTTTCTTTAGCCGTCTCTTCAACATTCAATTGTGACGTTCAGGATTCAAAATGAAAGATTCTTACGATCTAATTTTAGACGTCTTGGTGAACCTCATGTAGACGACTGAGGCTGAGGCACAAACTTCTTTAGACGTCTGTAACTGAGGTTTACAAGAAGTCTGAAATTATACATCGTTTGGCCTCTCGTGGGTTCGGGAGACTTGGACGACGCCATTTTCATGTTTTTGCTTTTAAATATTAAAACAAGACGGCGACTTTTTGTGGGTCACGTCGGCGCCACGTTTTTGAAAAGGAAGAAAATGAATGTGTGGAATAAAAAAGAAAAAGGTGATATTTCTGGTCCTGCTGCATCTTTTGTTGTAGGAGGCCTTTCCAAACCTGCCGCCAACATTACCCACAATGCAACGTGCATGCAGCTGCCTCTAGAGCCACAAACAGGCTTTAAACTACTCTCCTCACCTTTAACAGGAGCTAAAGTTATATTTCTCTTACTGTGCATGATAAAGGTCATTTTTATATCGATTTCACACATTTTTATAAAAACTAAACGTGAACCGTCGCTGCTCTCGTCAATATTAACATCTGACATCCATAACTTCAACTTCTGCCCGATTCTGTGTTAAAAGCAGTTTTTTTTTTACCTTCTCTTCTCAACGATCTGCATGAAAAACAGCCACAAAGCGTCGAAGCCATCGCTGCCTGCAGGACTCACAGGTGTGTG
Source organism: Spondyliosoma cantharus (assembly GCA_900302685.1). NCBI lineage: Eukaryota > Metazoa > Chordata > Actinopteri > Spariformes > Sparidae > Spondyliosoma > Spondyliosoma cantharus. Next base: position 52,614 of record OMLP01012657.1, read on the forward strand.
TGTGAGGAGTTCATCCGTCTCTGCAGCAGGTCGACGAAACACTGAGCAGACGATCAGACGCAGACTGCAAACGTTTCATGTCAGGATGTTGGTTAAGTGACGCGCGGGGGGAAGAAAGTCTTTCCATTTATGTAAATACAGCATCTATGCACCTATTTCCTCTGAGAACCGACGTTGAGGGTATGACAAGTATGAAAGTGGTCATGAGTGTCTCACACTGTTGGGAAGGTGTTATTTTAAAGGGTAAGATCCCAAAATGGAGGAAACAAATCGACTTCAGCTTTCTGTCTGCGTTTAATTTCAAACCCGAACACATTCGGTCGGTTCTTATCCTCCGTAAAACTACGACTATACAACTTTAAATCACACGCGATCAATCATGAGCTTTGTTGCTTTTAAAAACTTTTATAAATCTGGGGGGAACAGTTTTCACTTCTCTAGAAAACAGAGAACTCTGACGTGAGTTCAGGCTTATCTTTGTTTGCACTGTCGTTATTTTTAATACGTTGAAGCCGCACAGCAAGCGTCGCACGCGCCGTTATAAATAAGCAGTGTTGTTTCCAGCACGTTACATACAGCAGAACATTTCATCACTGCCTGAAAGAGAGAGTTATGATCTGATGTCACAGAGTTGTCGATCAGGAGCTCAACATTTTGGGTTTCACGTCCAAGACTGAGATGAGAAAATGCCACTTTTGTGTCATCGCTCAGCACGAAGAGTGAAGTCAGAGAAGTGTTTATTGACGCTCTCACAAGCTAACCAGCTTTTTCTGGGATGTCAGTGGTTGTAAAATGAGGTCCAACATCTCAACTTTCATCGATTTTGCAGACGGGAACTGTTCATCCATCCACCGGACAAACCTCTGAGGAGTGTTTGAGGGTGTTTACAGTTTAATCACAGATTCTCTCGAGGGGAAGTTTGCATTTTCATGTTTTCTCTGAAAGGTAAAACTTTTCTTGCGGTTGATTTCACTTCCATAATGTCACAAGCAGCGTTTTGCCCACTCTGAAATTTCCAACACTGGTGGCAACATGATAACGTCTGTGAAGCTCAAATGAAAAGTGAAAGCGTCTTTGCAAAAAATTTGCATCAGCACCCAATGACGACCACAGGTAGACGCGGTGAAACGTTTATAACAAAGAGCTTTTAGAGGAAACGAGGCGTTCGTCCTGTCCTCCCGCCAGATCCAGATGTTTTCTGTGTTAGTAAAAAAGGCCGGGGGAAGTTTCAGCTCATCGTCTGTTTCTGGACCAGAAGTGAACACTGGAAGAGATGCTTTTAAAAACTGGACCGCTTCTGCAAGAATCTTTTGTGTAATTCTCGATTTCTGAATTTCAACATCTCAGTACAGATGTTGTGTAATAGCAGAGTGATTTACAGTAAATACACAATGACTGTTTGTGTGTGTGTGTGTGTGTGTGTGTTCGCTCACTGGATGATTTCCTGTTTGGCACGGTGAAGGGAAGAGGGGACTCGATGAATAATGTTCTCCGTGTCCTCCTCGAATAGTCTCATGTACAAGTCACGATTGAGGATTTTGATCTCCGTTTAAAATGTCTGAATGATATCAGATGATTTTGTAAAAAGGGAGAAACCTCAGAATTTACTGTGTGTGTCAAACAATCATGATTCATGATTTGTAGTCGTGGATAATACAAATGTTTCTTGCAGTGACACATTTATTAGGCTGCAGGAGGAGTTTCTGATCCGCAGGAGGCCACCAGGACCAGAAGAGCTCGTCTCCAGACGTAAGACTCTGAGAAACATCCAGAACAAACCAAGACTTTACTTTCAGGGATCATTTCTTTAGTTGCTGACTTGAGGAATGTGTTTCTACAGAGTTTGGTCTCGCTGCCCACGATGAAGAGTTCAGATGTTTCCTTCAGAGCAGGAAACTGGTGGAAGACTTTGTTTCTTCTTCACTGTTGAAGATTGTTCAGAGTTTCTGACTGAAGCTCTGATGGAGGAAACATGATCTGAGTGGAGCCTTTTATGCTGTTTAATATAAAACCTCATAAATTAATGTGAACGTGTCACGTTTTACTCACACAAAGATCTGATGGTCAATAACTGAACCAACTTTTACGTCTCGGTCTCTGTTTGGAGTTTGGTGACTTGTAGTCATTTCCAGCACAGCTCCGTCTTCAACCTGAGCAGA
>OMLP01012658.1:0-38186 GCA_900302685.1 Spondyliosoma cantharus
AGCAAAGCGAGGAGAGGGGTAATTTCAGCGCACAGCATGCTGCTGAATGAAGGTTGCTTTTCTCTTCTCTTTTAGTCATGCCTAGAATGTAGAAATACCACAGAAAATGGTGCCATACGTTTATTTCCCTAACAAAATAGCAAGAGTCAGATCATAAATAAGTCATGTTTATCAGTTTGGTAGCAAATAAGGTCAAACAACCTGCTTGTCAGGTAGTGCTGAGGGAGATGAGTGCTGTAGTGAATGGATTAATAAACCACAGCTTTATATGGAAAAAAAGGTTTCAGGTTCAGCACTACTCCCGCTCTCTATTCAAAGATGCCTCAGAACAGTGGCAAAATGTCAGGAAAACACAGTAGAAATGAATATAATATGTGGGTTTTAGTAATAACATGAAGAGAAGGAAAAGTGGAAAGCGTAGTTTTTCATCACAAAAGTTAATAAGCTGCTTTAATTCTGTCCTGCACTGTAATTTCCTTCCCACAGTCTGGTATCCTACGATCTCTTTTATATTAGGCCTGGCTGTTAAAGTCATCAGTCTCTCCTTTGATGATGAACTTAAATCTCCTCTGAAGGTCTCTGAAACACCCCTGAATATCCCGCATGAGAAGCACAAAGAATCATAATAAAATCTACCTTGGCACACAGCACACAGAGAGATGACTCCAAAGTGTGTGTTTTGTTTATGTAAGAGTGTCCTCAGCAAAAAACTTTTCCCTAGCAGCATCAAACAAGCCTGTGCTGAAGATGAAGATGTTTCAGAGCAGCACTGACAGAAGCATGTGGTTTTATATACTTACATCAATTAAGTCCGACAAGTCGTGGATGTAGTATTTGAAAACGGAGGAGTTTGACGCTTCCAGTGTCAGCAGGTACTCGTTACGCGCTTTGATCGACTTCAGCTTGTTCTCGGAGTACTTGGCTTGACGCTGATGAGAGAATTAGAGGCAAGAATGAGTAAACAGAAAACAACAGAGCCAGTGAGGGGAGGATGAATTTAATGAGTCGAGAATTGCCTTTTTGACAAGTGATTGTGCTTTAATGTCTCTGCACGCACTGCACGTCTCCGAGCTGAGGCTAGATTACTGGCAAAACAACAGCTTCAATAAACATTAGCAGAGAAATAAGATACATTCTGTTAAAAATAGAAAAAAAAGGAACAAGAAGGAAAGAGGAAAAACAACCAAAAACAGCCTGTGTCCTTCACTTCAACTCGGGTGTCTCAGTCAGAGCCATCTGTCTTTGTCCTACACTTCCTCTCTACCAGACAAATATAAGGCCACTAGTTAGTCACCATCCACTGACCGATGGGCTCTGACTCACACGCTTGTAAATCATCCATATTTTAACACTTCCCAAATGCTTTACAGGAAGAGTCATGCTAAAAAAAGGCCATATAATGGTTTGTCACAGGCCTGTTCTGAGAACAAAACGCCTGCTCATTCGACAGTGCTTACAGTGTGTTTTTACTTAAGCTTAACTGTGGCCTATGGTTGTAACGTATAGTTCGAAACTTCATTCCTAACATTGACATGTCTGCTTGAAGCAGGTATTTCCACACAGTTGCAGACAAAGATTAGGGTACACTAATATATTTACTATAGCACTATTTTTCAAAGATTCCAGCGGTGGCTACATATGTTTGATTCTGATTTGTGTGATCCAAAAAATTTGCTAAATTCACAACATGCTTTATCCAACAAAATAGCCTGCTTCAATCCGTATTTGTTGGCATTTCGGCTTTCTAAAACTTTGAAAACTATTTTCACTGCGGCCAGTGTTTGCCATAAGGCACACACATGTGATAATAATGGGCTGGACTAGAAGCAATCCATTAGCATTATAAATCACATAAAATCTGTTAGGCTGTAACACTATTAAAGTGAGTTACTTGATAGAAAAGCAACAACAAAAATACTTGCATTCGCTCCGCATTTGATCTGATTAATCACTTCATTCAAATTGAGGATTTTTAAATTTGAGTGTGTTTGTTTTTATTGGGAGGGGAGTGATGACGGCATTAAATATGACAACTAACTTTTCTTAGGAAGACAAATCTTAATTTAAAAATACTCAACAGAGGCTTCCTTGTGATTAAACCTTGATCAGAAGTTGTTAGAAAGCTCCTAATGGAAAAGTGAAAGGTGCAACTATTGGTTTAAATTTATCACAAAGTGTTCAGGATTGTAAACCGCTGACGTTCTACCTTCTCTTTCATCTTCTCGATCTTCTTCACAGAGCTCCGCCTCTGGTATTTGTCCTCCATTCGGATGCTGAAGACTGGATCTCCCCTGCCGATCTGCTTCTCCTCCTGCTTCTCAGCCTCCTTCAGCTTGCTCTCAGCACTGATGCTCTCCGAGTGGTACATGTGGTAAGTCTTCATCACCTGGAGACAAACAAAAGGCAATAAGCTTAAAAGAAAGTACATTTTTTTAATGCCCGTTTGTCATCATTTGTTTCTTGTTAGTTTTTTTGTTGGCAAAGGGCAACATCCTGAGATTTTGCCGTGTTAGATTAGTTTCAGCTCAGTCTCTGCGAGGTCAAAGGTCGGAATAATCCATCTTCATAGTCGAGACAGACCTTCTATAGTCCACAACTAAGGATTACTTGCTTTGACCCGCTCATTCATTACAAATCGATTCAACTCATCTCGCAGCAGGCGCTTCGTCTCTTCCTGAACCACAAACCAAAGACAGATTCTCTCCAGCCTTTTTATACGAGACTCATATGACCACTACAACCACAAATCACTGCAGCTAAATCTAACATGCTGCCTTCATTGCTCTGTGCTTTCAAAAATAAAGTCAGAAAGCAGATTTGGGTTTGTCCTTCGATTTTGACGAGGTTATTAAGAGGGGGGTTGGTTTACTGGGTTAATCAGACGTATGCAATACGATCCAGTGCATTTTAACCACAAGAAGGTCTTCTGAGAACTGAGGGCTAACATTTTTTGTCGGCTTACATGTAGTATACGTTTCTTAAATATGTATAAAATAAATATTTATTGTTGTGAAATGCAAATCAATTAAACTCTTCCTCCCATCGTGTCATCACACTGGAGCTATTCAATACAAGGTAAATGCATTACCTTGATGATGAAAGACTGATTAGCGCTACTTCCTAAAGTGTGAGTCATCATCAAGAGAGGAGGTTCGAGAGGAAGCATTGCTCACATACTCCATGGATCCATTTAGCAGTGACTCAGTTGTTAAGTAGAAGGTAAACCGCGAAACACAAACAATGAGTTCTTGAAGAGGGCCGAGTGATTAAGGCCTTATTAACACTGGCTCAGACCATCAGGAGAACGGGTAACGGAGAACAAACACACATCTGCTCTGAGGACAGAGAATGAATCACTGGCCGTGGGAGAATAACGTGGCCGAAGTCTGTGACGCCAACATGAAGTCATCAGCAAAATAAACTCACAGACCTTCACAGATGTGTGTTAATTAAGAATGAGAGGGAAGCAAAGGAAAGGAAGACGGTCTATATATTTTACCATGACAAATTACCAAAAATGTGGAAGATAGGTTGTTCTTCCACATTTTCGGTCTAATCAATCAACATACATTAAAAACAAGAAAACTGTTGACATTACAAAAAGCAAATAAATTATATTGTGTAAATCTCATCAGGTGATCCATTTAACCACAGTTTAGATTAAATCTGTCTGCTGTTTGTCACAGCAGGCCAAATGTACTGAACTGAGAACAAAGGCAGAAAATACATTCAAACTCCCACGAGAAGGCAGCGAAATAGAGCACCGGTGGTTTAACCTGGAATGAACCACCTCCAGCAAATTACAGCTCCACAACCTGTGTATGCAGTACACTTGTCTGCACAAAACCTCAACTGCAGTACGCACACACAGACTCACCCATCTCTAAATGTAAACATCTGAGTTATTTCTGTACTAGTGGAACAAAAGCGCAATGCCTGAATCGTCTGGAGCCCTCTGCATTTGGTGGCCTAACTGGAACCATTTTAAAGATGGGTGACTGACCTTGGGTCCTGTACTCCTCACTTACTGGTCTGGAGTCGGCCACTGCTGTGTTTACTTTGGTGTTTCTTTTAGAAGGACATATTTAGAGATGGAGCAGACCTGTTATTTCATTGGCGGAGGCTTACGGCGGAGGCTGACATCGGGGACTGAGGCTGTCTGATGCAACAGCTTAACAGTGTGTGTTAGTGAATATGTGTGTGTCCTCCCACAGGGGCTAAACGAGGTCAAATCTGGAGTGTGGACTATGGTGAGAGTGACACACACTGAGTTTGGAGCTACACGCTGTTGTGTTTGGAGCAGTACTGCCATCGACTGAAAGTGTAACCACCGTTGTCTTTCTATAGTGTCAGACAATTTCTTAGGATGCAACATCAACTGCTTCAATTTGCATCTCTATCTGTTTACCTCCCAGATTACCGTGATGATCAATGAGGATGCTAAAGTGACTGTAATTGAGGAATGACACAGTTGACTGCACACAAAAACACAGATGTATATGTTAAAAGGGCTGAAAAATGACTGAATGTATTTGTTTTACTTTGGTTACATTTGATCCTTACTGCCTGATCAGTGTTTATCGTTGTTGATGCCTGTGAGTGACCTAAAGCAGCTTATACAACACTATAAACCGTTAGCAATCATATAAACAACATAACTTATAAGTAACACAATAAAATCAAGCCTCCAGTCATCCTGTCTAAGAATACACCAGCTTCTAATCGTCAAACAACATGTGGCATTAGAGGCATTAAAGTAAGCCAGAGGTCTAGCAGAGCTGACTGGGGCAATTAAGGCAGTGGAATTAGCTATTGATTCATGATTTAAGTACCTTTCTCCTCCAAGGTCAGAGATACACGCGGACAAACTACTTACAGCAAAGTCGTTGAACAGAGGGGATGAAGTGGCCTTTATAGAAACCAGACTCTGTGCAGCTTGTTTGATGCAGAAGTTAGATGGTCTGGTGAAATGTTACCAAGAGAAAATTTAACCTCTTTGGCTTCAAAAGTCTAAGTTTATCATTTACTCAAAATATAGATGATGGGTGTCCCTGTACATTAGTGGTCTGAGGCGCATACCACGTAGTCGCAACAACCCTGATTCGATTCAGACTGCATGTAATCTCTCTTTCGCTCTCTCCCCAGGCTTCCCATCGGTCTCTGCTGTCAACTATTGCATAAAGTCAACAATGCACAAAATAAATCACCTTAAAAGAAGAGACAGAAAATGTATTCAGAGAGTTTCCATTTGGCTCATGCCCCCTGGTGTGGCTTTGCATGAATCTGTTTAGAAGAGCGGCTGATAAGAGCCATTAAAAACAGAGAAGATGAACTCTGATGAGTCGAGCAAGCATCAAGTGAATACTTCACAGTTTAAATCACCAGTTCATGAGATTGTATTTCAGTTCTGCTATAAATGAAATTAGACAGACTCTCCCAACAGCTTGAGCAATCTCTGGTATTTGACTATTTGCTTAAATGTTTAATATTTGATCCCTTAGGCATGTTTAAGCCACAGGGTTTAAGACTTCAAGCTGTTACAAGCAGTTAGAAGCTAGTTAGCCCAATGCTGTAAACCAGTCTCGACCACAGCAAAGACCAATGTACTTAAGTGCATTAGTTAGAGAAAAAGAGGGCAGTCATTACTACTTACTGTGTATAGCTCATTTAGGACCTTCATTAAGTCTTCCTGGAGCTGAAAGGCTATTTCCTTGCTCTGAAAAAGAAACAGAAGAAAAAACACAATTGGATCGTTACAGAAAATTAGATACAATTAAAAGCACAAAACAACTTTTCCTAAACTATAATTATAGTTCATACAAAGCAACAAAGTAGCACCATTTTGTCAGTCCTGTCTGCCAAGATGAATTTATATTATGGACACTGCAGCAGCTACTTATTGAAATGAAACTGGAAAAGTCTGTTCAGCAATTGCCCACCATTTACTGGATATTACGATTAAAGGAGCACCATGTCGTTTTGGAGAAATTTATACTCAGAATTTTAACATTAACAATTAAATTAATGAGGTAATAATACAAACTCTTTCCATATATATAATCAAGTTGTTCTCAAAGGAAAATAAGGTCCTCTGAACACAGTTTGAAACTAGAAAGGTGGCAGGGTCTGTCAAATATAAACAAACTAAAACAGAATGAAAATCTGTTGTCCTTTTATGACCGTTACCGTTAACATGAATAGTGGACAACCACCAGACATTGACCTGTGGTTTGAAGGGTACCAACACAAAACAGAACCATGATTTATCATCCTGCTTCTCATACAGGTTTGTGTTTCTGTGTGAAAGTGGTATCAGTGTCACGGCGGCTTTTCCACTCAAATCACCGAACACAGCTTGAGTTTCACCGTCCACATGCTCAACACATTATCTGCCTTCTACGCCTCAATGTGAAAGATTTTTCCCAAATACGTTAACTCAATCAGTCGTGCCACAAGGCTGAGTCAGTAATACTATCTCTCACACACACACACGCGCACACGCGCACACGCACACAGAGACACGCATTAATGCACCTCACGGCCGTGGGATACAGTCTAACTGTGATGCCGTGATGGATTTAGAGGGGCTTTCACTATTAATTCAACTATGAAGCTCCCATATTTCCTTCACACCAACTCATATACTGTATCACACGTTAATGACATTATGAGTCATGACAATGAATGTTTGATCTCTCTCGACTACGTTGATACCACGTGCTGCTACCTGGATGATGTTACAGCCTTGGCCTGCACTCCGGGTCTTTCTTTAACCCAATTATCCTCAGACAAATCTCATTCTGGGAGTCGCTCCCTGCTAAAGGCTGGAAGAGTGTTCTGAGATGGTATTGAACCAGCTAGTGTAGTGGGATAGAGTGGTGATTTACATCTGATCAAGAATGGAGTGCACTGCAGATTTTTTAAAGGGCAATGGTGGTCAAAAATAATAATAATACAAAATTAATAATAATTAATCTACAACAGAAATCAAAAGGAACAGTACTGAGTGATGTTTTTGTGTGAGTGTGTACCTTTTTCACATTTGAAATTAACATGTGCACACAGGCACTGGTGTCAAGCTATCATAAGTGTTGAACAGCATTGGAAAAAACTTGCATAGCAATATTTTTACTTTCTGTAATATATTGTAATATGAAAAAATCAGGAATTATCAGTCATACTCATGTCTGACAAATAATTACAGACATCACTAAAATTCAGATTTTTGGAAACAACAACATCAGCTCTGCTAAAATGGGCAACAAGAATTTCAGATTAACCCTTAAATTGGAGTGAAAATATGAGTTATCTTGTAATCAGTCATGGCAAATGAGAATAGTGCGAATCACAATGCGTGATTTAATAATGTGAAAACACTGTTTTGCAAATGTTTAATGAGAACAGAAATTAATTCAGTGCATTTTTAAACCTTGGACAAAAACACCTTGGTGAGATATACTAAATGTAAACATATTTTTTTTGTTCAGAAGAAAACTCTACAGGGAATATGTTGTTTTCCACGGTGCAAAAAGTTGAGACATTTTTGAGACATATTTTTATGTCTGCTGCAATTCATAACAACCAGAATTTATGAGTAGGTGTCTACTGGTAGGTGCTTCAGGGTCCAGAGCACACAGTCAGTTAAGTTGAAACCAACCAGCTAACAGAAGGACAACATAATCACAAATGCAACAGATTGCTTTGTTACATTGTGTGCATTGGTCTGTCTTGGAGTTGTTTACAAGGAACTACTAACACCAGTAGTTATCAAATCCTGAAGCAGTGTCCTTGGCAATAATGCCCCAACAGCGAACAATGATGGGATTTCCTGATTGAGATTAGTGATGAGTCACACATCCTCTGTTACCTCGCACGCATGTGGTCTTGTATGGTTGTTGGCAACAGGTAAGGGGCTCTATTAAGGTCAGACACCTAATTGTTTCAGGTGAGTTTACAAACATGTACATTCTGACACACAATTACATAATTTTGTAATAAATTACATTTAGCTCTTAAAAGGACATTGCTGACCTGTCAACACGCCAACATGTGAAGACAGAAGCAACGTTGTGAACACTAGTGTGAACAAACACCCAAACCCTCCCTCTTGTTCCTCACCAGTCACTGACAGGTCAAGCTTCACGATGTCCAAGGATGTGAATAGATAGCAAAGAGGATTATGCTCTCTATCACCGGCTGCCAGGCTGGTGAAATAAGAGTGTCATGCTGGGTGACCTGGCTGATTGGCATCTTCCCAACCAGCACCTTGTCTGTCAGTTCCCCGTTTTGTAACTCTTACCTAATCAGAGGGCACAGTTTGCGAGTCTGGATAACCAGAGCTTTAGAAGCACCAAACTTGGCAAGAGTCAAACGCAGGCACGAGAACGGCGGTTAGATAAGGGAGCGACGGAGAGGTCTCGAGTTAAATTACACTTATAATCGAGGTAAATTATAGGATGATTTAGTGCTTGAGTGTATAGTGGATCCGTAATTGTATCTTGCAAAAGATGACAGTAGCATATTTCGAGTAAACTGACTATCAATTGTGGATTCTTACATATTACAGGGATCATAAAGACATATGCCTTCTCCTGTGGGAAAATCCATTAGCAACCTTCAGTTCAGAGGACAGAACCTTTAACTATCTGTCAGACTGAACAACCGTTAGCGCTTCTCCATTGAGAAGGCTGGGAAGTGATCCAGAGCTCAATGAAAAGCCTTCTCATGGATCACATGAGCTGTGAGAGTGTGTGTGAGAAAAGCAAAGACAGAGATGAAAGTAAAGGGGAGCTGTATTCAAGACATGATTAGAATGCTTTCACCAGAAAAGCTACAAGTAACATAATGCTTTAAATAACTGCGAAATAATCTCTCCTTTTCGTTGCTAAATGTAACAAAGACATTGTACACCTCAAATTACAAGCAATAAAGGCTCTTTTACTAAATGCTGTGTTGTGTAACTGATGTTGTTAACTGATATTTCATTTGCACAGCTTACCCCCCATCACGGTGAAGGAATCTCAGCTGGGGGTTTTCCAATTTGCTTTAAATTCATTAAAAAAATCCTTCGCATGGGTTTCCCCCTTTAAAGCACACACCATCTGTATTCTAACCACATTAGAAAGATGAAACAACCCAGGAGAGGAGAAACCATGTCAGCCTTTGGGGAGTGGTGGGTTTCTTATTGCCACTGACATTAATCATGCTATAGAGGTGGCAGTTGTATACCCTGTGGGGCCCTGTGTTCTGGTGCTTAGCTTAGATCTGAGTGCCTTGTCACAATGACACAGACACGCAATTAAGGTACGCAGAAGAAAGTCTGACAAGTTCTTAGATGATTTTTTTTTTTTTTAAGTTAAGCTTCGACCAAGTTACATTAATATGTGATCCTGTTATGTAAATGTCAAAAGAATAATGGAACATTTTGGGGAATTAAAATAATTTATTTTGAGATAAGCAGATCAATGTTTGTTCATTGAGTACAGAGCTGAAGTCAGGAAGACTGAGCAGACTAGAAACGGGGGAAAACAGCTAGCCTGGCTTTGTACAACGACAAACACCTATCTTATTTACACAGACTATCTTGTTTGTTTAGCCTGCACATGAACAGAACTGTAGAAAACAACAATTTGTGGTTTTAGGATGCGTTACATGTTTAAGCTTACAGTTCATCCATCTGTCAGCACATCTATGCAGTTTCTTTGGCTATAGCACAGTTTTCCACATACAGTCGATGAGCACAGGTTTTGGTTGAAACAAAAAAGGCAAAATTGTACCAAACCTGGCAACCTCATGATGACAAAAAGAAACAAAACAAAGGAGGCTGATCAGGCTAACCTGATTAGCACCTGGTGTAGGCATCATACAAGTCATAAATGCACGACAGGCCACAGCACTACTCAAAACACGGGTGTTACTGATAACATTGATGATAGCTCTATCCTGTTCAAGTGTCCCAGTAATTTGTGACAGTGTGAGACAGCATGAGCAATACCAGGACCCTGAAACTAGAGCAGCTAAATGGAGCTCTGCCGTAATACGTTTTATTACATCTGTGCTTTTCCTACCATGAAATGTCAAACTGTTTTCTGTAAGAATGCATGTTAAATAAACACTATCCAGCACAAGCTTTGCCTGTGGAAAAGTTCAAAACTGCCCCTGGAAATTCACCTTGTAGCTGCAGCCACAGAACGTGACTTCCATAAATAAAACAGGGCAGAGTAAAACAAAGAGCCGGTTGTATGAATAATGAAAACTGAACACATGTGATAAGATCTATTCAAGCGTAAGGACAGTAAGAAAGTGAGGTCTACTATTTGACTCTAGTATTCAAACAAAAAAAGCCAAAAAAGGGGTGTTTTCTAAAAGAAGTTTGCAGCTGTTTGAAGAAGTGACCACAATGCAGCGCTGAAGAAACAAATGCACATGCCAAACTGCAAACAGGTCAACCGGAGGATGTTGACGAAGACAACAGGGCTACTCTGGGATCCTCCTCTGCTGTTACACTTCGCAGCAGGATTTAAACATACAAGGAAATAAAAACACGGTCTTTGATGTGCTGGAAGGATGACAACAGTACAGCTGTCTCGTCAAAGCTGTGAGGGAGCCCACGTAACATGGGAGACTTCTCTGTTGTTTGTGCCTCGTTACTGAAGCTCTGCCGAGATCAAAGGCTCAGGAAAGCTTTAATTAGAGGGCGAGTGGTGTCTCGGGTCTCCTATGAACCAGGACCTCCCACCAGTCTGCCGTTTGTCTGCACAATGTCACCTGATACACTGAAAAACTGCATTGCAAAGGGAAGAACCCTGCAGACTTTGAGGATTTGAAAGAGGGTATTCAGCATTACACTATGAAATGAAAATCAGCATTGAAGGTAGTCGATCAATATGATCATTAAAGTGTTGAGTAAGTGGAGGCAACGAGAGTAACATCTGAAAAATGACTTTGTTTCACATCTGGCCTCATTAGCAGAACCATAAGCCTTTAAACACTATCAAAAGGAAATGACTGCTGCAGCTTCCTGTTTGTGTGTCAGGGGTTTGGGTGAGCATTAGAAGACCACGCCCCCATACAATCAGACGAAACCACAACCATTAAGAGATTTAAATTAATCTGAGAAGGAGTAAAAGACTCCTTCTTTTACTTTTAGCAAAAGCTTGGGTTTAAAGTGAAGCGGTGCAAAAAGAGAACGAAAAAGAGGAAAATCAGGGATAGAAAAAGTTGCACGAGCTCAACTGACACAAAGGCACTCCTCTGAAGAAAAGCCACTTTGTAATTTAGGCCTGTGGTGAGTTCATGTGTCTCCTGCAGCATAGGAGCTCATAATCTTCTAGGGAGTTGTCGTCTTTGTGGTGAAAAAGGCAGTAGAGGCCTGGTTTCAGCCATAAAGCCGCAGTCTTCTGACGGGAGAGTGAAGGCATACTGATCTGAAACTGTGGTGACCAAGGTTCCTGCGCCCAACAGAGTTTCATCCCATCAAACGTAAAGCTAAATATATACTATACATATCCTGCATGCATATCATGCAACTAAATATATTTTGTTGTCAAATGAATGGGTTAATTGAAAGTGAAAGACTGTTTGAATAACATGAGTGACTGGAGACTCTGCTGCCCGATCTCACCACTGAAAAAAATCTGGATCCCGTTAGTGGTGAGTTCAAACTCCTGTTTTTGATGATCAAAGAAGAGTTACATCTGACCCCTCCTAGCAGAGGTCAAACATCAGAACAGTAGAAAGAGGGGGAAAAAAAGCAGAAAGAGTCAAAACGTGACTTCAGGAACACATAGACTCAGGGAAATGTTAACAACAGTAGGCTACACTGACTATGTATAAAACTGCTTTCACTAATCAAAATGATGTTTCGTTATAATCCTAAACATCAAAGAAAGAAAATAGTGTTTTTTTTAAACACTATTTTTTAGAGTGTTTTAATGTGTACACAGAGTCTATATTTTATAGACTTTTCATATGTATAAACAGGACCTGGATAATAATTTCTGATCCCAATATTACATCAGTGTTTACATCAGTAACAAAGAATGTCACACATGACAGCACATGATGTCAGAATAACTAACAGGGTCTTCCCAACCATTATTTAAGCTTAACGTTTTATTAATTTTCATTCTAATTCTAATTCATTTTAGTTGCAAAAGTTCAGTTGCTCTCTTAAAAGGGTGTATCTGCATTATTATGCACCATTTTAGTATCAGTGGAATAAAATAGTCTTGTAATGACAATCATAATGTGTATTGCAGTTATCTTTGGGCCAATATATTGCCCAACAAAAGCATTGCATCATCTCTGACCACTAATCACCTTTATTTTAAGCCATAATGGGAAATGACTTAACAACCTCAAACATTGCATCACACCAACTGCTACATTACATAACCTACACCGTGGTTGTGGTGGCCATAAAAAAGAATCGCCATTGAAACACTTCCATTGCAGAATGTAGTTGTTCTATTCAATGAATGAAATGTGGGTAAAGTGTGTATCAACGCCGTCCTCAGAGGCACCCTGACAATCGCATTTAGCTTTACTGTGATCCCAGCCTGCATGTATTTTCCAGTCTCACCTTCTTGAGTAGTCTCGTAGAGTCTTCACTGATCTGCATGAACCTCATGATGACGTTGTTGAGGTAGATGTCGCTCAGTGTGGCGTGGTCCTTGCTCTCCCTCCTCACCTGGTTCAGCAGCAGGTACCAACAGTTGACTGGGGACAGCAGGTTCTGGTCTTTCCTACATAAACCAGAGATAGAGGAAGGTGTTTGATCAGTTGTCAAAGATCTGTGCGGAAAATTAATATTCTGATTCCTCATTTATTTTCATGTTACTAATGAAAATTAGAAAGAAGACTCAGTGTGTATGACAGAAAGGGGAAGGTAAAGGTTTGTATAATGACTTATGATTTCCTTTGATACACTGTCCACATTTATAAAGAACGAACATGATCACAGACTTTAAACCCAGTCCACAGTTATGCAGTGTTACCTCCATGTGTTTATGGTTTGCGTCAGTGCATTCAAACATTCCCTGCATGTGTGTATCCACGTTAATGTCTCAGCCCTAATTCTTTTAGACAATATCTGTCAGTTTCACAAGGAGACTGTGGCAGTTCCTTCACTGGCAGGATGACTACAAACATGTCAAGTGCACTAGAGCCAATTATAGAAGCAGAAGAGAGATGCGTCATAGGCCTCCCTTGGTGTTAAATGTCCCATATACTGCTGGTTCTGGACCTAAAAAGCTCTCCGTATATTACATGGCCACCGCAGTTTGGTGAGAAATACTTTGTATTAGTGACATTTCTGGGGCAGAGCTCTTGCAATGCTATAAGCCAAAATGACTTCCTACAACCAGGAAAGAGTATCACAGGCTTTAAATACGCTGAGTGGAATGAATTGGAACTGGAGAAGCTATGGATGTATTTTAAGTAAGGTTGAAAAGTAGAAATATGTATGAATTGTGAAAACAGAAGACAGACAAGCAAGGGAAGAGTGATCGCAGCAATAAGGGATGATTGAGATCTGAGGCCGAAAGAGCTCAGGAGGAACATAGTGGAGCCGGAGAGCTGTTTCCTGTGCTGTGTGCTGGCGGCTTCCAAGCTAACTGTAGGACATTGTCCAGGCCAGAGCAAGCTGAGGCCCAGCATAAGCACAGGCCTACATGCTGACTTCCTCTGGGTTAATCTATAACATTCCTCCTGACTGCTAAGAACAGCACAGAATGTGAGCGTGTGTTTGGGAGAGGTTTTATGGTTGGGTCTGGGGTCAAATATTGCAGGAACCATATGGAGACTCGCCTCTGCTCTCTTCATACAACTCTAGTTTGCGTAGACAGGCAGCACTTGTCAACACAACAGGTGAAACTCTGCACTTGGCAAGTGACCCTGCCCTGAACTAGCCTTGAGCCTGGTGCAACATCTGTTGTAGGAGCAAAAAACGAAGCATTTCCCCAAATGAATAACTGATACACACATTCCAACCAGCTGATATGTTCCCTGAGAATCTGCAAAAACAGGAAGCAAACTCCATTTGATGAAGGCAGAGCCAAACATGCCGACATGAATAACATCTGAGAGTGTTTTTCAAAGACGCAGAGAAATCGGTGAATGAAAAAAATACATTTCAGCTAAAAACTGAGTGATGTGCTGGTGCCACATGCCCAGGCTACAGGACACGTGAAAAAGGAAAGCTAGAAAAAGAGAAAATAATTGAGGCAGCCCCAGAGCTACAGCAGCAGGACTGCTGGACAGCATCACACAGGGACATGCTGTCATAGAGTAATTACCATAAATCCTTTCTGCATTATGTATCAGCAGAGTGCAGTATTTCCATTCTACAGCACAGAATCTAGAATTGTGAAGGCGGAACGTGTGTATGTGTTTATTAATTCATGCTGACTTTTGCATGTGCTGATGCGTGATGGCCAGGTGTCCACTGACATGGAGCAGAACATGGGACTTTGTGGGTCTCTGCAGAACTGAATAAAATAATCTTCAACTTTAGATTTCCAAAGCAATCATTTGCTTTTGCCCAATGCCTTTCTGCCTATCTCTGACCATTCTGTCCAGGCAGTGCCAAAATTAAGTTAATTTGATTGGAGATGCAAAACAACTTAAGCCTATTGGCAGGATTAGCCAGAATTTTCGGTCAGGACTTGAATTGCCAAACCTGCTCTGCTCTTTGCTTCATCCCACCTTATTGCTCAAAGCACAGCAGGAGTCCTCACTGTGAAAAACTTAACCTAATTCAGCATCAGTACATGCACAGGTCCCGAGCATGATGCTCAATACGCAACAAAAGCAGCACTCTTCTTTCACATTAAGTTAATTTTTTCAAATGAATGGCTACTTCAAACACAGGATGACACAGAACTCATAAGAAGTCAGTCTAAGAATAGAATAAAGAAGCTGCGTCACATGCTAGATTTGTAAAAGCTTTAGAAGTCACTGAGGTAACAAAGATTTCCCACAAACACATTTTCACTTTTCAAAGTACCTTGTGTGTTTGTTAATGGGCTGACAATCTACATCCAACTGGAATGCCTGAAAGAGAAAACAAGGGGGCTGCTGACATCAGCCGTGACGACAAAATAACTTCTGGGAGTTGCTTACTCTACATAATGGCAGGAAAACTCTCAATGTCATCATTTACCCCCTCAGCCGGGGCAGGAACTGGGTCAGACAGACTCACAGACAGATAAACGGCCCCCTGAGGGTCTGACACACAGGTATGAAAGGGGAAACTAATGTCCAGGAGAGGCAGGAAGGGACATAAGTGAATTAGCAACTTACAGCCTATCAACTTACTTTCGTATCAATAAATGTGTGCTGCACACCATTCTTGCAGTTAAAATCCAGGAGTCGCCGAGTCAACGTCAACATGCTTGCACTCTCATACAGTAGCAAGATGCTGACAATGATGGACAATTACCACTTGAGTATGCAGGGAATTGAAACAGGAGCCCTTATCAGCATCAGAGGCAATAGGTCCTCCAGCGCCGTCCTGATAAAATCTTTCATTAAAGAACTGCCGCCTTCATAGCTGCAGCGTAGTGACTGGCATTGACCTGTTATGTAAGTGTGTAGCTGCTACCAAAAGAAAGTGATCACTGAAAGTCCAATCTGGAGCAGGCCTATTATGTAAAAGTTAAAGTTTTAAATGTAAAAGCAACATGGCTCAAAAAATAATGAATAATTCCAGTTTCATCTTGTTCGGTAAATGAGTGCAAAGACTAATAGTGTCAAACTTGCGTCAAATGAGAATGCTGTCAACAGGTTTCTCCTCTTTGCCACAGCTGAATGATCTACAGATAGTAATGCCTTGCAGCACGTACAGTATGCAGTGGCAGCATGCGGTACACCTTCTTTTTATCCTCACAGACAAAGCGAGGAAGTCCCTTAACCAGAAACGTAATTCTGGATAAAGAACCCTATTTAAACTGATCCCAGCTGTGGCATTGGTTTTATAAATAATTCAATGATTCCTCTGGTAACCATCTCCGTGTCCCTCCCTGAACAAACGTTGAATGATACTGTATCTAGTTTGTGCATGTGTGTTTGGCGGAGTGTGTGTTTAAGAAAGAGCGGGGACGATAGAGGCAACTGTTGGCTCTTATTTGTTCATTTGTATGTGTGTGTGTGTGTGTGTGTGTGTGTGCGTCTGTGCGTGCGTTCGTACGTGCGTGCATTCTGCAAACAGGCACAGAGGCACAAATGGACTGGGCAGGCAGGACTCAATGGCTCTTCCACAGACTGTTGCTGTGGGCAGGGCACCGGGATGTGGGTCTGTTGTTTTGTTTTCTCACAGGAAGGACAAAAAGGGAAAAAGGAAGATTCTAGTGGAACTTTTTCCTCAGTCATTAATGGCCATTAATGTCTAAACCAACAGATGTATCTCATACAATCACTAGCGGCTGCTGTCTTTTCTGCTGCTGACATCTTGGAAGCTAAAAGCACCAAATGTTTTCAAGAAGCCATTATAAAACAGCTCACAGAGACGTGTTGCTCTTTTGACCAACATCGTGTTGAACAGCGTGCATTCTGTAGAGTTAGCCAACTTGATTTTATTACACCTATTATCGAGTTTAACTAGAACTCTTTGCTGTTTTTTCCATTACTGTGTGTTGCATTTAGAGTTTTCTGATGGAAATAAAGAGAAAGAACTAAACTTGCAGAAGTTCTCTTCATATGTAATTCTGGACCAAGAAAACAATGTTTGATTAAAGTATAATTGTAGTCGATGTAGTGTTACACAATCTGGACAGTAGACCATCGTTCTAAATAGAAATCCTTGTTAATCTAATTCTAATTTTTTCCTCTTTAAAGTGTTTTGGTTGTGTGTCATGATGAATGTTTCTAAAAGGTGCCATAGTTCCAGTCACCCAAATCGTAAAGCCATATGTCTTTAAAAACATCCATCTTTACTTTAGAGTTGACATCATCTGTCTTCCATTGCTGTCTTGCCACCAGTTTTGTCAGACTGAGAAACAGAAGTACAGCTAGACACAGGGCACATTCCCTGGAGCAAGATGGATTCCTCTCCAGCAAGGAGCTGGTGCAATACTTTCACAGGTGACACAAAGTCTGTGCTTCCTGTTGAACACTAACTTTATTTCACTCCCATAGAGAATTCAGGACTAAATCCTTTTTGTGCCCAAACTTTTTCCTCACTCAGAGAAACCTGAGACAAGCAGATTTAGACCTTGATAGGATATAACACACTTGTGCTGCAAGACAGACACCTAGATCTGATGCCTAGCAGGGATAGCAGCAGCTTGGTCATGAATCCCAACAAACACAATAAATGGCTGTTTGCAGCTTGTTGGGAAGCTAGTGAGGGATCATGTCTGTGTTGCTTCAATAGCAAAAAAAACTATTCATATTCAAGAAGCTGGAATCGGTGAATCTAAAAATGTTTTTCATATAATTTGCCCAAACCAATTAGTAGACTGTAAAACTATAGAAAATAGCAATAGCATCAACTTTCACCTGTGTTTTCCCCTGTTGGTAAAGATTATTAGTGGCAGCAGAAACATTACCTTCAGGTGTATCAAGAGGATGCATGTGACTGCATACAGTGGAGCTGGGAAACTGTCTTCCAAACAACCCAAACATGTCAGACATAGTGTACATTAACGCACTGTTGACTGTTAGAATTACAAATTGTCAACTTGTCTCAACATCAGCTATGTACACCTGACAGCCAGTGGCCCCCTGTTGGATGCGGCTTGTCTGGACTAATTACCAATCAGGTTTAGCTGCTCATTTTAAAGCAACTTAAGCATTTTGCAGCTCTACCAAGCTAACCTGTCATATGGATGGTGGCTTAAGGCTACATACAGAATAAAAACACTACAGACAAGCCTGTCCAAAGAAAACAACCTGAAGAATATGGAGAACACATAAGGCTTACTGTATGTGTGTTGTTTATGTGGATACAAAAATATAGGCCACATGATTTAAAACCCACAGGAAAGTTTTTTAACGTTATTCATATGTCTTGTATTTACTTAATGCTCATGGCACTTGCCAAATGTTTAACCTGCGAATGAAGTGACCAGACTGTACATCACACGATGAAAACCACAGAGCGCCATACCAGACTCCCTCCACCAGTCACACACACATGGGCACACACAGCTGCTAGAGCCATCGGAGCTGCAGACAGAGAGCGGGGGCTATTTGCGGACGGCGAGGACAAACATACGTTTTATTTTCGTTCCCACCACAAGTTCAAACAATATGCTAATGTCTGCTTTTTCCATGAGGAGGCTCCTACAGTGTAATAAGGCCAAAGTCTACAGCATGCTTAACTGTCTCAAAAAGTCTCCAAGTCAAACTGTGATGATGGAGACAGAGAAATGAAAAGGTGATGGGCATAAACTTCTTCTAAACTGTTTGATAAAGACTCTCATTTCATTAGATCCGTTTTCCTTATGTACCTCCACAGCCAGGTTAACTCTCTATTTGCTCTATAAAGACTGGATGAAATTCAAGGTTCAGTTTCTTCTTTTTTACTCCTCTAGCTTTTTCATTAGAGTTACAGTCACACTGTTCTGTTGTCAGAGAGCATGTACAAGTAGGGCCAGGTATTGAGACGAATTACTCTTGGAGCATTGACTTGAAATATATGAACTATTTGAATAGTAAAAATGATCGAAAGCTGGCGTCAAGTGCTTGTTTAAATTTGTAGTCTTGTTTATTAAATTTTTCACAAACTTAAAAGTTAAACTTTGTTTTAGACTTGGACCCTCAGAGGTTTGATTTGTTTGATAAACAAGAGGTTTTAGAGAACTACATTTTCTCGGATTAAATTTCACAACTTATTCAAACCTTATTGTTCATGCCTTGGCAGTGGGTTGCATATAGTATAGGCCAAAAAGTTGGAGAATTGTCACCACCTTGACGCTTTTTCTGTTTCCTTTGACTATGAAATAAAGATGGATATATCTCATCTTCACAGTAATGCCATTAGAATATTATAGATCCTTCCAACAATGTATTGAAATCCAGTTTGACCGGCTGTCACAATAAAAGTAACTTCTTATCATAAATCAGACCAGCAAACTATGAATGACTCATTTTGAGTATGGTCAGGCCCATAAATGAACCCAGAAAACATAAACAAATTGAACCGAAATAAACAGTAGGGCTTGGTCTTTTTACTTGTACTGCTGGTGGTCCTTGGTGCTGCGTGTCTTTGCCATGAAGCGCTCGGCCAGTTTCTCCAGGTTTCTGGAATACTCCATCTCGATCTCAGCCTTCTTCCTGAAGAAGTCCTGGAGGTCCTGCAGTAGCTGGACCCTCATCTCTGTCTGCTGGTCCAGGCATTTCTGCTGCTCCACCAGCTGCGCCCGAATCTCTGAGAAGACCCGAGAAGAGAGCAAACAGATAAGGATGGGGCAGGAACCTGAAGACTGAGCTTTATAAATTCTAGAAATGTGGAATATCAGAGGTACACAAACGCTGGGTTTACATAGTAGACACTGTGTCCAACTTTATGGCATTTGTTTCACAAGGACTCCATCTTTGTCCGAGCATTGTTACTGTAGTATAGACCCCATGACACACAGCCAGACAACCGGACAAAAGATGAGGGTTTAATTTTTTTTAGTTTGGCCAAAGTTGCAAAGGTTTACCTCTTAAAACCTTTCAACATGACAATAGTTCTTGCCATTTGAGAAAATGCTTCATTTTCAAATCTTAATATAAAAAAATTACAAAAACAACTTTGAAGGCGATACAAATCAGCATGCCAACATTATACATCTAAAAATCAGTTTTAAACGGAAAAAGAACGGGTGAGTATAATAGTGCAGCACATGTAAACATCCGCAACTACAGAACAGCCCAATGCAGCTTATTATCCTTTAGTTAAGGGACATCTTGTAGAGATGCGAGGTTGGCAAAACTGGTCTCAGGTGTTTCATTAAGGCTGAAAATAACTCCAGGATGAATGGAACCTGATGCCCAACAGAGAAAGAGTTACAGCACAGAACAGGCCACACACACACTGAAAACCCAGGGCACTTAAGAAAGCAGAGGGGCGACAGCAGGCCTCGCTTAAACAAGTTGTATGCAAAGGTAAATTACCCTCTGAGGTGCCTTCTGAGGATTCATGCCTGTCAGTGCAGCCCTCATTTAAATTTTACATCCTCAACAAGACAACTGGGAACACACACACACAGACACACAGACACAGACACAGACACACACAAATTGTTTCCTCTGCGTGTCCTCTCTGGCCAGGGCCATGTATAATGGATTTCTCCTAATGGAAGGCAGCCTGGGCCAGACATCTTCAGCAAAGGAAACAGATTAATGAGGTGATTTAGAGCCGTGTGGACAACAATAGAGAAGGGCATGGAGTGATCCCTCATAATAAAAGACTAACAAAGGCGGCGACATGCCTTTACAAATTATTTGTACAGCTCACTGGACTGGGCATCATTATAAAAGGTAACAGCATACAAGGTCTTATTGGCCGTTTCTTGGCAGAACAACAAAATATGGGAAATAACAGTCATAAGATCAGCTGAACAGGGCGGAGATAATTGTCTGAGGGCAAAGTTCGATGTGCATCACGTTGTCCCTGCTTACAGTTAATGCGGTAACAATAATGCAAACATGAATATATAACGGTCAAGTACTGAACAGAGGGTATTAAATAAATCATAAACCTTTAATAAATCATATCACAAAACTTGAAGAGGCAAGGTGATTGGGATAAAACATGAATAAACACAAATCAAAATTCAATAGTGTTTATTAATATATGACTCAAGTCTGGGTTGAAGTAAACACATTTATATAACAGAAAAAGCAGACTGTGCACCCTGAGACAAAGAGATACTTTATACTGCAGCTCTAATGAATTATAAATCTGTGTCAGTCTGATCTGTACAGTCTGGATCACTTGTTGATCAGAAACCATGGTCTTCCCACCATGAGTTATGCTGTATTTTCTTTACTCCTAAGTTAATGTCAGCAATTATCAAATTTGTTTTACTGTTTTTCTTGATAAAAGCATAAATACAAAGTGTCACCGAAGACATATTTCGGAACATATGAATACATGTGTTGCTCACGTTCGATGGTAAAATAAAAGTTGGCTAATATGAATACGTTCTACTCATAAAACCATTGTGTATTGCACAGTCTTATAATTTCTTTTCCGCTGCTCCTTATGGCAGGTGTTGCATTTCAGCCCAGTTTCACAGTACTGATTAGCAGCCACGAGTACCAGCTTTCTGAATGCATCAGTTTTGCTTTTTGTGAGTAAACACTTCATGTAAGGTGTCCACTCAGTCCCTGGCAGGAGGTTCGACTGGTTACTGGCCACAGAAACAACCACCAAATTCATTTATGTGGCAAATAGGCTGTAATTTGGGACACGTGCTTTTTTATTTTTACTCCTCTGATGATTTCATAAGACCTGTGTCACTCCTGACAAATACACTTTCCAGCTTACTGTATTGTGAAGCAGTGGTTTACTGTAGTTATTGCAACTTTAAAAAAAATCCTTGTTAATGTGGAGTTGCTCATTTAATTGTCTACCTCCCCATTTGTGGAAATATCACTCTGGCCACCTAATGAGTTGTGAAAGGAAAAATGTTCTCTTTATTTCAAAGACAAGCTCAGCTGTTGTAGTCACTTGATCTAGAGACCAAAGTAAAACCAGAGCGAGGGGAAACTCAACATGCTTAGCCGAGATACTAAATCTGGCCAACCTGTGGCTTAATGAATACACTCATTAATATGGATGTAAAATGGACTAAAACAAAGACAAGTATTTGATGAGACGATTAGACAGCAACAAATATTCTTGCAAAGAAGCCGAAAGATCCCTAAGAGCCTTTAAGGTACACAATCAATAGCTCAGTACGTCAAGCTACTTAATGGTCAATCAACTGCTGACTCAATTAGAAAGCTTCCGGTCACAGAGTGAAAGCAGCACCGTTCTGTATGTGTATGTGAGTGTGTATGTGCATGTGTCCTGAATGCAATAATCAAATTACTAAAAGGCACCGCTCCATTCATCAGCATTGAATCTTCTCACAAACTTGATAAATGAGTGATTTACATCAAGTTGATTATTAACTGTTGACTATTCTTTTTGCATTTCCAAGTAGCATATCTTCCTTCTTAGACAGAGACAGCCACGGCACAAGGGGTGTGTTTCAGCTATACTAGATCTGAATGAATATCTTATCACAGCAGTTACTCTGGAAAAGTGAACCACAAACATCATTAACATGGATGATGGGCTTTTTCAACAGCAGAGGAGGTTTGGAGGTTCGACTGCAATAAAGAAATCAAAACTTCAATGTAAAGAGCATCAGGCCATTGACAAAACTGGGAGACCAATGAGCACTAAGGAAGAAGTTGGTTTTAAATGTGACTGCATTAAAGTCCACCAGGACTTTTTGATGAATGGGTAAACCTTACAATTGCTTCCATCTCCAGAGGATGTGGGGATTAAAACAAAGCTACCATGGCACTGACACAAAGAAGCGTACTGGATCATTTAACACAATTACATTCATGACTGCACAGGGAAACTCATTAAATCATTCATTTTCCGAGTCAAACACTGGCCACTGAAGCTGTAGTACCAAGTTGAAGTATAGAGGAATTCATGTTTAAAGGCAAGCGCCTGTCAGAGGAAATTACAGGTTCATGACCACAAAAAGGCAGATATATTTGAGAATGGATCCATTTTTCTTTTTTTGGTCTACCTTCCACATCAAGCTGCCGGTTTTCAACTCGAAATCATTGTTTTTTTATTACTGCTTTCCATGTGCATGAACCCACATGTTGAGAAGACAACAATCTGTCGGCTACATCTGTACATCAAGATTTTTTAATCAATGGTTACATTACAGCTACTAAGGAACTACTGACCATCTTGATTATCAGATAGTATTTATTATCGAAATGCAAAAATAGAGTAACACTGGAATTTTGCTTCTCCAAAGATAGATCATGTTTCTTTGAACGTACATAAAGAGGTGTTGTGGGAAACTGTATGTCACAGAGGTTTGCAGATGAGCTGATGCAGATACCTCCCAAATGTCAACAGGTTGTTGTAGAGGAAATCCATAAAAAGCCAGCTGAATGGTTGATCCAGCTCCTCGTGGGAGGTGAGGTTGATAAGGTGAAGAAAATAAACAGAAGTGTTACTGTACATTCAAGTAAAAGAGGAGCTATGCAAATATCTCTGATCACTCCACACTTTCGCCAGGAGGAGCATGTTTAAGCAATAACTGAGGCAAATCAGTCTCTGCTCTCACCAGGTGATAGATGTTCTACACAAAATTGCCAACCAAAGAAAGATTGAGACAAACTGAAACCAATATAAAATTAATCATAAAACAATTTTAAAAAAGTGTTGTTTACCCGGCTTTGTGTTGACATTACCTAAGATTATTACATAAGAGAAGTTATCTCATCCCGTTGGCAAATATTTGAAAATGATAACTTTGTTCACTTGGTTGTTTAAGGACCGCCAAACAGCTCCTTTTGATCAAACCAATGCTTGATATGGATCCACTCCTGCAGGCATCATTAGCTGTCTGAACTAAACATGACCAGCAGACTGGCACATGCAACCACTGTTTTAAATTAGATCCATCTTACTGTCGAGGCAAGTCTTCCTCTATTACATGGCGCATTCCTCTCGTTCTGAGGTCATCTGTATGGTAAACACGTGTGGAGGCCTCGGTGCCGAGGGATTTGGGTGTGGGTAAAGTGTGAGGGGGGGCATCAAAGCCCTCTGTGATCCCTTTCAAACTGGGGAGCTGAGGGGAGATGAGAGCACCTGTGCACAGTGTTGAGAAATAAAACAACAGCATACAAGAAAGAAACAAGGGTGTAATGTTGCAGAGAGATAATAACTGACTGTCACTCTGTTTCTCTCTCCAAATCTATCGAGTAAGCACAATCTGCCAAAGCTCTACAGGCTTTTATATGCATATCCAGGTACATGTTTACATGAGTGGCTTGCAGAATTAAAACAGGGCCTATAAAGTTGTCAGCAACAATTCCAGCTGACTGAAGGACATCCAGTCAATGTGGCCCAGAATGCACATGATGATATGGACAATGAGAGCGCACTGTTTGGTCTTTGTGGCAATCAGTTTGGACCAAAGCCCTTTTGTTTCTGTACTGGATGTTATCCAAGTGTTCCTTTGGAGGCCACATCACATACTTCCCATAACCCCATTCATGGCGACAAATATGTCCAAAGTTGCAGTTCAGAATGGCTTCTGATTTGCCAGATAGGCCTGTTCTATTGTGAAAGAAACTGCCTTGCAAGCAGGATGGGTACTGACCCACACTGTTGACCCCCAGAGAGAAACTGGGCTTTGGTAAAAACAACTCACCCACTGTCAGAGGGCCACAGAGATACGTTCTTTCTTTCTCCCTTGAACCAAACAATAATGCTCTCTCCTGATGCTCTCAATTAACCTTGCTATGAATCAATCTGTCTGAAATGCATCTGTTACTTTGCTGATTGCAGCAGTATATTCCTCAGACTACAAACTCTCAGAGTTTCTGAAGTTGCTCCTAGTTGATTACAGTCTCCACCAACAGCTATCTGGGGCATGGCATACCACATCAGTCCCTGTGCTGCATTTCCACATACAGAGTGGTTCATCAGCAGCACCTGAAATAGCAGCTAAGGGCCTGGGGAGGGATGGTGCAGGAGGGTGCCCAGCCCCACCATCTGCTTCAGATCTAGGGTTTGGGACTAGGGGAGTTGTCCATGCTTCTTCTGGAGGCTGGAAACAAGATGGGAAAAACACCATCAAAGGTAATTATGAAATGGTCGATCAGTTTTTTTAAACGGAGCACAAGCTTTCAATTACAGCTGGAGTAGGAACACTTGCCACAAAATGGAGCATCTACAGTTCATCCTCTTCTGACATTTTTTTGATGTTCCAACAAGGCTCTTCTGCAATATTTAATTACAGCGGAGCTATCATTCATGTTCTTGCTTCTTTGATAAATGTATACCATATGGCAAAAATTATACAGAAAGTAGTTTAATTTGAGCAATTATAAGGGTAAAAGACACGCATGCCTACCACGTTGTTAATTAGTGTGACTCACTATGCAGTGAGTTGGTTTTATGTTGAGTCTTGCGGTAACCAGGGATCTGTTGTGTGATCTGGTTTACCTCCTTATGTCAATGCTCATTTTGTTAGTTCAAACAATGGACTATACACTCTCATTTGCATTCCTGCCTTAGTAGAACGCCCTCTTTTATTAAGTGCACCTGCTGAACAGAGGATCTTGGCTTTGAATAAGCAATTCAATCCATGTAACACAGCCATGTTCAGATGAGATATTAAAATAGAAATCACGAGGGAAGTATAGATATGAATGTGGTAAAGTTGGACACGCGGCACATACCTGTGCCAATAAAGCTACCAGCAAAACCCTTGCAGTCACTATGTTCAAGAGATTCCATCTGATGAAAACTGATACGGCTCAATCTCTTTTGGTTGGATGTAAAATACACTACTGTGAGCACTCTGAACCTCTTGGCCATCCACCTCTGATCATCTCTCTCCACCTGGAGCCTCTGTGTCTTCTCTCTCCACACTATTAACGAGAAGAAGATGGATGAGAATTGAAAGGCCCGTAGGGTGAGTGACTTTTTACCAATGCTGTTCCACTAGGCTGCCATGGGGTGTTTCATCACCACCATGTGGCATTCCAGGGACTGGTACAATGAGCACTGACAAGTTGCCAAAAATCCAGAAGGTATTTTATCAGTTTAGTTTTCAATACTTCTTTTGTCAAATTCTACTGTTACATTTTTGTTGCTCAGCAACAGTAAAAATTGAGGTTCAGACGAGGCACTAAAAGACGACCATGCAATTCTTTAGTATTTGTTTTACTCACTAATTATGTAAACTGAAAAAGAACATTGAGTCAAAACCTTCAGCCAGTGGTGGCCTTTTAAGCTGGCACCTCACCAGCACTGGTGTTGGCTCAGCTACACCCACTTTACCCCATCATATTTGCTTTAGAGTCTCCTGGATGGGAGCAGTTTCTACATTTGACATCTTGACTCATTTTGGCCAATAAGTCATGACCAACACACAAACCCTTATGTACAGTGACTCAAGCCACTGACATTACATTGTGCTCTTTGAAGGAGGCCTTAAGAAATTACTTTATCACCGGGACCAGTAAGAAATGAATCACGTGTTTGGCATGTCAGACATTGTTTGACCCAAACAGCCCCTCTGCTTTACATCTTGGCATGACTGCTGTAATGTGTCAGTGATTGTTGTATGGTTATTCTGTTTATCTGAGGTTACATCCCTGCTGAGATTAAATGACTGATATCAAAGGCTCCTTCTATTTACCAACATGTGTCAAACCCATTGATCAAATTCCATTTTTGGTCAGCGACATAGTATCAACCTGAGGAATAGTCGAATGTGTCCATAGTAATACAGACTTGCCAACCAGGCTGAACAGAATCTCTCCAATCACATAAAGCACAGCCAAACTACACAGAGCTAACTGCCAGCTTTACTTAAGCGTTTTATCTCAAAATATTACAGAACTGGCAATGTGGGCCCCATTACAACATCTGACTGACATGTTAGCAGCTTCCAAAACCACAGACAGAGTTCCAGTGGAAGTACTGTAGGCTACCGTGATCCAGAGAATGACTGTTAAATCAGTGGAAAAGAGCCTGGACCATAATCCTCTGCTTCTTTGGAACACAGCGAGCTGAAGCGATGTTCTTTGGGATTTTTTATGATCCAGTAGGAATATAGTACTACTCATGTGAAGTGACTTACAAGAGCTATGCTTGGCAGCTTTGTTTGCTGGTCACTGCTGTCACATCCATACTGCTGAGAAGAAGAGGACAATGCTGCCATTTGTGAGAGGTAAATTAAGATTTCCTCTGACATGGATAGACACACGTAAGCGCTACTTCTCTCAACAATTCCGACACACACACAGGAAATGCAGTAGTGGCTGTGATTGGAGTTCTTGTGTTTTCTCTTGGGCCCGGGAGCATTGTGGGCGGCAGACCCAAAGAGCTCAGGTTCCTTCCTGCGCTCTGGGTTTTATAGTCTGCTTCAGAAACAGCTCAGCCGTGGCAGCTAACTGCACTTACTGTTCAAACACAATACACTCCAGCAGTCAAAAAACAGATGTTCGACTAGACAATTCTGAGCAAAGTAAACACTAAAATCTGTGTCAGTTCCATTGAACGAGGTAATATTTAAATGTGTAATTTCAGTAAGTGAAATGAAATAATCTCTGCCAATTAGAATCAGCTCTGCCAAATGGCATATGAGCCAAAAAGCTGCAGTTGCTAAGGTGACGCCCCCACAGACGAGAGGCCTGCAGCGAGCAGGAGGGAGATCAATCACCGCTGACATTACAGTGGCCTGTGAGGACCATCGTTTTGATCCAAACAAAATAAGAGAGTGAATGCTGGGAGAAGTAAGCACACTTTAGAGGCAGAGCTGTTTGTTCAGCTGCTGGTTAACATCTAGACATTCTGTTTGATCTGGACAATAGTCTGATGTGTGTTTGGTTTGTCAGATGGACTGGCCGTGAGTCCAGTCTAGATGTGAGCTTGTGTGCAGGTTTGTTTCTGAGTGTTAGTGCATTGATATGTGCGTGCATGTTTATGTGTTTACACTACAAGGTATACTTCATCTGTAGACTTGCAAGGTGGCTCTACAAAGTTTGTAAGTTCCTCTGCCATTTGAATTGACAGGAGTAATAAGGGACTGCAATGCCGACCCAGAGTCATGCCAAGAAAGAAGTGTCAAAGCAACTTCTTATGCCACTTCTACTAAATAATCTACTTCACTTTTTGTCAGTAAGTTAAGTATCCTCACAAAATTCGGTCCAAATCTCTTTGAGATTTGTAAGCAATGCTAAGATTTTAGGGAACATTATAACCATATGGATCAAAGAGATTGGATGAGGGCCTGATCATACCAAGGAGTGGCACACTCACATAAAATTCACTCATACATCTTTCCAAAATATGTGGCTCTGGAAGCTTGGTCACATAGCGACTTCTCAAAGCGAAAAATTACAATTATTACAATTTGTTCTCGGGACTCTACACTAGCCCTTTCAATCAAGAGATACTGAAAGGGCAAAAAGGTTAAAAGTGAATGGTGCATCACATCTGATAAGCAATGATAGCTTTCTCCATTTTCCTCCAGCTCTCTCTTCCCTCATAGGTCAGCACTGTCAAGACTGCTTGCTTTTGGTGCCAAAAATGTGTTCATCAAAAGCTCACCAATGTTGAATTTAACATGAAAGATGTTTACACATGTACTTTACCTGCACAAATAAAATGGTGTGCCAAGGCCTTTATACACCAGAAGCTGTTTGGAAAGTTTCTATGGATAATTTGCTTCTTCTTTGTGTTGCTGTAACTCTGGGTCACCAGTGGAATCCTTTTGTAATTGTTGAGAATCAAAGCAGTCGACAGCTGCATGCCTCTGCAAAGAAGCAAGCTGCAAACCTTTCAGGGCATGAGAATTTAAAGCTCAAAACATGGATTTTCAGCAAAGTATCCCAAACAAAAACAAGGGTCCAAGTAATTGATGCTGCTTCACTTTAGCGCTTTATGCTA
This sequence comes from Spondyliosoma cantharus, assembly GCA_900302685.1. Classification (NCBI taxonomy): domain Eukaryota; kingdom Metazoa; phylum Chordata; class Actinopteri; order Spariformes; family Sparidae; genus Spondyliosoma; species Spondyliosoma cantharus. The sequence continues at coordinate 28,649 of OMLP01012658.1, forward strand.
AGGATGAAAAGAATGTGGACAAGGATCAGTTACATCTGTGTGGCTCAACATTAGAAAAAAGAAAATCTGAGACAAATACATTGATCTCTTTCAGTCTCTTGGCCAGACTTCACCCACTTTTCTCATTCATCTGTAGACAGTACCCAGCTGCTCTGCCCTAGAGGGACCAATGTGGATGCTTGTGTGTGAAAGAAAGTCAAAGAGAAGCAGATACTTTGTATACTAAAAGCCCATATAGGCGTAGGGCCTCAGCTTGTTTTAATTAAAAGGCCCGCCAATAATCTACAGTTAAGAAAATCACATGTCTGGACCTCAGATGTACTGATTTTTTCTGTTTTTTACCAAATGTAACGTGACACCTCATCTTGTATCTGGCCTGCCTTTGTCCTTTTGTTTGGGGATATTAGTGATGGGAGAGATAAAGAGGCTAAAGCTCATATGTCAAGTCAGCCTCTCATTCCCAACAAAGCTAACCTCAGGCAAAAGACTTGGCTGGGCAGGCCCACAGCTCTTACAGTTGGGATGTTTGTTTGAGGTAACAATACTATGAAAATTCTGCGGTCAGACAGCTGAAGAGATAAATGCCTTTAAAAGGGGTGTTGCACGAGAAACATCTGGAACTGTGGCACATACACTTTCATCTATAGGACTATTTACTTCCCCTTGCAGTAAACAAACTGATAATGAAGAATGCTTGCAGAGACTCGAATAATACAAACTCTGAAAAATTAACTTAAAAATGGCCGAGCAGTTATGTGGCCTGTGGTGATAAGTGTTCGAAGTAGGGGTTGTTTCTAAGAGGCTGTGGATATTTTACCTCCTCATGGGCCCCAAGGAGGTGGGACAGAGTGAGAGAGCATATAAATGAATAACACAATGTGGCCCCTCACACACACGCACACAACAGGTAGAGGGGGGAGCGTGTGCACCTGCGTTGGGAATGAGTACCTTACATTGCAGGTATGCATAGCAGACATTTCTAGTGGGGGAGGTGAATCAAAGTGACACCAACAAGCTCCCTGGCTTCAGTTCCCAAGTCTCCTGTGCATCTCATGACCCCGTCTCTCCACCTGTCTCTCTCCACTGCACACTGGACAGTTCGGTCTCAGGTCAGGTTTGTCAACGACCTCTGAAGGCACTCAGAGTTGCCGAGGTATGCACTCTAATTCTACTGCTCATTCCTGTCTGAAGCATGGCTGTGAATAATTTACTCTGTTTATTGGTGTCTAATATAGTGCATTTAACTCCATTTATAGATGTGAAGCAGGTGCTAAAAAAAGTAAAGTGCAGCAACCATTGATAAGTCTAATAGATGTTCTTAGGCCCCCACGATATGAGGAAAATCTGCAATACCACTGTTCAATATTGCAATGATGAGATAACTTGCAATAAATAAACAAATATATGCAATACGCATTAATGGAAAGGTTTTAAATTTGCTGCTATTAGACGTTTGTCATTTTGTGGTTTGGCTAACGTTAGTTTTGAATTGTTTGTGTAGGTCTTTATGGTTGTATTGCAGGTGGTGATGGAGGTTGGTTGTGTTTCCTCTAGAAGTTGCAACAACTGCTCGGCATATTTTACACAGTACCTGTTTTTGTAACATGTCGTCTCTCCTGAATCCAAAATAAGTCCATATAGCAGAAGTGCCGTTTCTTTTCACCACAAGGTTTTCGTCGACCACATTTTATCACTTTTCTCTCCTCCCTCAGCCATCATAACTTTGCAATCACCACTAAACTGATGCCGATTAATATTGTCAGGGTAGCTAACGGCTAGCTGGGGCTTCATCTGATTGGCCCTTGTATCCAGGGCTCCGTCTGATGCGGTGCATGCATGGCGCATGCAAACAAAATGATTTTTCTTATTCATCGGGTGTCAGGCAGTCTTTTGCGATGTGCTTATCGTACATGTTAATATTGCGATGACGATGAAAATTCAATTTATCGGGCAGCCTCAATTGTTTTATTTATTTATTTTAGATTTTAATTAAGTTATAAATCAAAAAATGTCAGTTAATACAGAGGAAAGGTATTTAAAAGCCATCTATCTGCTTCTGCTGTCCATCCATCCGTTTGTCTCTATCCATACCATCTACACAGTTGCCCTCCTTTGCAAACTATCTGTCACTCCGTCCAGCTGTCTATTCACTGAGGTGTTTGTACATCTGCCTCCCTTCACAGTATGTACACCTTTATTTCAAAGGCCTTTTCTATTGTTTTTCTTCTCACATAGCCACGTGGAGACACCAGAGCTGGGCAGGGACACCGGGATCCATGGCCCGGAGCCAGCTGGAGCCAGCTTGGGTTGACAACGTGTTCCCTCAGCCGGGACACTGTGGCACCAATGGGCCAAAGGAAAGTATGGGGGAGGAAGAGGAGATGACATAGCTACAGCTGAGGTGTCACTGACAAAGCAGGACCGCCCAGCCAACATACAACCAAAAGGATGAATGAACTTGGTAACAAAATCATGGACTCGGATAATGTGTAAGTTCTGAATTTGTTGTGAAAATGTGCATTCAACCATCTATGAACACAGTGAAAACTGCATCCCAACATGTCACAGAACTCACTTCAGTTCTTCTTCAGCACACATTCAATGTTTTGACCGAGCCTAATGCAGGAGATCTGTCTACCATTGCTGACAGCAAAGCAGAAAAGCAGTAAATTATGAAGGATGTCATGCAAGACATTATGAAGCCTAAGTATCATTGCTGACTGATTTCTAAAATCCAGCGTACAAGAGCCTGCTCGCTCTGGTGTTAGAGAAACTAGTCCCATTCTCACAGAGATCTTTGTTAAAGCCTCCAAGTCCCAATTATTACACACTCCATCTCCATAAACAACTGCTTCTATGTGTCCCTTCAGACTCTTCAGATACATTAAGGTCCTTAATGTAATCTTAGTGGACAGCTCTCTTAAATTAATTCTACATGTTACTGCCGCAGAGGAAGGGGAAACACACCTGGAGGCCATTTTTCATTCTCTTTTCTCATGTTCAAACGTTTCATTCCTTTGACTTAATGAAAACAAATACCAGCAAAGAAATTGGCCTGTGATTAGGTTAATCCATCTTTTAATGACTCCTGCAATATTACTATGTAAGGCTGGATTAACCTGGATGAAAATTGTATTTCCAAATGTTCCAGGCTAGTTCAGAAGTATTCCCCTTAAAATTTGAATAAATACATTCTCATAACAAGCCTAAAAGCCTCCAGTCACAGTGGTGCTTTGAGCTATATGCTTAGGTCCCCGGTCAAAGTTTCATTCATGGTCTCGTGTGATAATTTGCTGCTCTCCCTGTTCTTACATCGAGCCAAATGGCTGATCACTTAATTGAAAAGTAATCTGCAATTTAATCGATAATGAGAATAATTATCAGGTGCAGCCCTACAACGTTCACCATCTTAGTTTAGTGTATTAGCATAGCAAAGTTTGGTAATTACCAATAAAATCAAAATGTATCTGATGTGAATAGGGAGAACACGAGTGTTTGCATCAAACTTAACATTAACATCTTGGTTTCACTATAGAAAAAGTTGTCTCACTGTCATTAGGATACACTGAACAACGAATGTCTGGCCAAAATGTTTTGCTAATCCAACCCACAGAGGTTGAAATGTTTCATTGAATAAATGTAATCCTCAATTTGCTTGTGGCACTAGACTAAAGGTAAAATTTCATGGCAATCCATAACAATATATGTTATGTCTGCAACAAAGTGGTGGACAAACAGGCCGATAGGAAACCAAACAACACTTACATGCTACAAGTTTGGCCAACAAAAAATGATTACTCTGAATTAGTCCATATTCTATTGTTGCATGTACTGATTTAAATGCAGAACAGTTCCTCACAACAAAATGTTAACACATGGGGCACATTTCTTCAAAAGAGTCCACAACAGCAAATGTACAGTGAATAAAGACTAAATCACTGTTAGACAGAAAGTGTTATGTGGTCATTTTCCTACAGTAGGGAGGGAAAAGATTTATCTCCACTGATATGTTGTTTGATTCCTCCTTATTTCTTTCTGCGGTTGGGTCAGTGATTGATGACACCTTAAGGAGAGCAGGCGGCCAGCCATCACGTGAGCCAAAGAAGTAAAGAGCAACATCCAACCACAAACTTTCACAGCAGAGTACATTAAGGCCAACATCAGAAGGGTGCACAAATACCCTGGGTTCAGAGCAAAAAAGCACATGGGAAACATCAGCTGTTCATTCACTATTTGTCCTGTATTCACTAAACAGCAAAGAAAAACACCATCCTCTGCCTGTGTGTTTTCCCTCCCGTTACTGACCACCCGTCCCTTCACCACGCCACAAAAAACCAAGACCCCGCAGGATGTGTGGTTTCTGGGCCTTTGATAGGGTTAAGCCAGCAGGGCTGCTGGAGGGACCAAGGAGGAACAACCCTACTATTCAGGACTAGGCCTGTAATTCCAGAGGCAAAGATATGTGCTGCAGGCCCAATGGGGAGATACATGGAGCAAGAGAAACAGAGAGAGGATGCAGAAATGGTAAGAGGCTGGTTATTAATTGAAAAAGTCAGGGATCAGGGAAGAGGCAAGAGGACAGAAAGCTCTCAGACTACAAAGAACTGAGAAGCACAGTTTTCTGGAGGCTGAATATATTTTTCTGACAATAGAAATGTTACAGAAAGCTCAACACTAAGGTGACCTCTCCCATATTTATCTTAATTAAACTGATTAAAAATAAACTAAAAGTGGTCTAGGACAGAAATACATCTGAAGACACTTCATTGTATAATCCACACAACAGCAAGAACGATGCAAATAGACAAAAATATAATACGGAAAATTTGTCAATGGACAGAAAGTTTCAGTGATGGGAAAGAATTCAGTAGAAAGTCAGTATGCACATGTCGATGTACAGTCCACAGCAAACAATGGAGTCTTTTCTTAACTGTACATAAACACTTCCATCTGGTTCTCCCTTTCAATTAATCTGTACATCTGAGGATTGCTTCAGTAGACTTTCTTCCTCATCCTACTTATCTTGCACTTACGAATACATTTTTGAAGAAAAAAAATGTCCATGCCAAATTCAAATTGAGCCATACATTTTGTAAATGAAACACAAAGATGGACCCTGTGACGACTTTCAAAACTTGTAATTAGCTCCAGGCTCCTATTCACATCTTCTTGGGACAAGTTTAAAGAGACAATGCTACTTTCAAGGTCAGAGAAGATGGATAAGACGTCTTATCTGCAAAGGAGCAGCTGGCTGAGACAAAGCACACCCAAAACGCACACTCTATGCACACATCATGCACAGATATACATGCTCATTCAGCCTTTCTAGAAATACTTTTACAAACCCCACTGTGTCTACACACAGGCAGCATTGATTACGAGGGTAATGCCTTTAAATTAAACTCTAAGTAGCACACAGCGTCCTTGTGTAGTAATCCTTGTGAGTGTTAATAGGATACATTAATGTTTGTTTAGTGATGTGTTGTGTCTGTATTCCATTTGTCAGGCTTCTTCTCTGCCTGTTTAGTCGTGTTTGTCATCTTTTCAATCATTCCAAGTGAATAAATTATGGGACATTTGAAAAGAAGAATTTGCAGGTCATGAGTTAGATGAAGAGCAAATACATGTTTTCATTAATCACATAGTGATGTCAGTCAACAGTCAACTATGAAAAAATTGCATGAATACGTCAAAATACTGCAGGAAACAGCTGTATAATGGCCTAAACAGACTCTGGGAAAACACAGTTGAAATACGACATGGAAAGCAGTCAAAATTAAGTAAACTATTGGCCGTGTAACTGTATTTTATAGGTAGCTGACCATAAAGAGCATTTCAAAGAAATCACATAAAGATAAAACTTAAACTGTTCCTGGCACTGGTTCTAGCTATTAGTAGAAGCAAGGATGGGGGGGAGGAGAGACACCCCAGCATTTACAAGTAAAAGGCATTTATCCTCCTATTTCAAACTTTCCTGTAGTGGTGATGGGCTGAAAACTTTGTACAATAAGCAGAAACGTCCCCCAAACTCCTCTGAGGAAAAACAATTCATCTTTCTCCCACCTGGTGCTCAGAGTTGTGACAGCTGAAATAATCCACTCATGGAGACGGCTTCAGCCTCATGTAAACAAATTCACTTTGGGGAATGTGGAGCCTGATTTCTGGCAGGATGGGTAGAGCTGTCTTTCAATTCTGCTAGAAAAACATCCAGTCTTCATTAAACTGCTCGGCGTGCTTGGGATATCGGAGTGAGAATTAATTTTGTTATTGAGATTATAATGAAGCAAACTCTCCCAGATCAGCATTGTGAAATGTACTAAATAAATCTCAACAGTGTCTCAAAGTTAGAATCTGTCTGCCTGAAAATGTCCACAGTGCTGAATGAAACACTTGAGTCAGCATCCGAATATTCAACCCTCTATTTACTATTTGTTGCTAAATGTCCAGGCTATTAACGCCTAATGAACACAACCCGAGAACCACAAGAAACAGTTATTTGGTCATCTCTGTGGACAGTCGATGACATCACCTCAGTGGGACATCAGGATCACAGTAGATTACAAACCTGACGTATCTGATCAGCTGGTGTCCCATGAGGACGATGGGTGAGCTGCAGGGAATTGAGTCAAAGAAAGTCTGCCTCCTATGTTCTCTGATTGGCTGTCTGCCACACTTACCAGTTTGCATAGCTATGACATTATACCTCACTTTGACTAAAAGCGGAATATTATACTACACACTGTGATTATTATATCTGCCGTGCAAGAAATCAGTTTGCTCTAGTTGAATGTGCTTGTAGCTGGTGGGGTGGGCAATCTGGCAAAAATAAATAAAAAAATCACAAATCACAATCTTGTAATTGCAGTTATGATTCACAATCTTATACTGTGTTCTTTTTTCTCAATTTTAAAATGACACAAGCCCCTCAGCTACCATGTTGGTAGCAATTATTCACATTGCATTGTCATGAAGCAATTCCTCCAATGAGCGTAGCCATCTAGTTTGCTTCATCATTTTATTGGTTCATTGATTTTAGAACACGCCTTTTCAAAATCAAAAAATCAATAGATCACACAACCTTAGTGGTGTGATTATATACATCACTGAACTAGTGCTGTTTACAAATGTGCAACAAGTTGGGACCATCACTATCTTGTTCACGGATCCACTACAGACATTTCAAACAAGCAGTATTGATGAGGAGCACAGCCTGTTGAGCTGAGTCTTATCTACCATTACAGCTACATGTTGTCAGCATTGTATGCAGCAGACCACCTACAAATGTCTGAACAGATAATGTTTTGATTTCAAAACATCTCGAGAAGACTGACAGGACCTGAGCGGCTGCTCATCCAAACTAAATTAGGCCTGATCACAAACTAACGACACTCATATTATGACCTCTACATACATTATGACATGGTGTGTTGACAACTCAGCCCACAGAATGTCAGAAGAGGAGCATCCATATGACTTTGGCCTTCAGTGTGGCTGGTCACAGGCTGGGGATTGAGGGCACAGGGGTTGAGGCTATAAGAGGGGCCGGTTGGGGGTTAGAGTAATGAGGTGCATGGATGGGTGAGCTAAAGCTGGGATTGAGGATTGAGGGTAGAGAATTAAGGGCAGGTGGAGGATAGTTTGGGGGGGTGGTGCCTTAGAGCTGGGGGTTTAAGATGGGCGAAGAATCACATATGCAAGAGGAAAGGCCTCCCCCGACACTGAATCTACTTGTGCATAGAGCCAAATCTGATGAACTGATAATGATTAATGACATCACAGACAAATTGATCCATAACACTCATTCACAAGAAAATATACAGATATAAATGTACAGATATTTTGTTTATTTTAAAACAGGCACTATAATTAGCCCAGCATGTTGACATTACATGAAAACTAAATATATTATATTTTTTGCTCACAGACATTAGTGAAGGGTCTTTTCCTACAGCCACAGGAAAATGCCACCGAAATTTTGCCTAGAGCCAAACTTCAAAGCAAAAGCATAATCTAAAATCAAAGAGATCTAATTATGCTGATATGATACACTTCAGAGCTCCAACCAAATATGCACACATGCATTTTTAATGGATGTTTAAGGGCTGTGAATGAATCATCAAAACCCCAAGAAAGAGGGGCCATCTGATGCGCCTACAATCATTATCATTCAAGTTTCATACGTTCCAAGAATCGAACAAAAATACTTAGCAGGGCCCCATGTTTCTGGAGCTGAGACTAACCAAACTGATAGCTCAAAGCAAACTTTAAAAGAGAGGGGGAAATTAATGCTACACCGGAGGATTTGATCTGTCTGATGCAACAACATCTCTAAGGCCAAAGCTGCACTGCAAGGGCATAATAATGAGGCTGCTGTGATCAAGACAGTTCACTGCAGTGCAGTTGAATCTGGGGGTTTGAACTGAGGCACAGATAAATATTTGCTCTACGTTTCTTTTCTCAAACTTCAAGATCAACCATAGAGATCCTCACCTGACAAAGGACTCTAAAGTAGATGGGGAGCTTAAACAGGCATGATAATTATTAGCTTATGTCAGGTTAAAGACAACCTACTGAAACACACAAGCAATGGAGTAAATTTCTCATGAGAAACTCTTAGTGTACCAACATAAAATAAAGACAGAGGTTTACTTTTTTACCCCGAAACCTTAATTTGCACTAACAAGCTCCTTGTGGCTGAAACCAGTTCCAAATACATTTTTACCGTATGGTTGATCACAAATGTTTTGATTTTAGTACATAAAAATATGAAATACATTCCTATCAGTGTTTAGTGCTAATCAGCATGATATTTGCCACTGTGCGCATGTTAGCATGCTGACGTTAGCATTTAGCTGAAAGCATCACCATGTTGCTGTAAACACTTCTCTAACTTAGAGCTATAAATGTATAGGCCTTGCTGTTTTTTCTGGGACACGGGAAAATCTTGAAACATATAATGATGTAGCAAAAATCAAATGAATGAACGAACAAAGCTGATGTTTAGCTATGTTTTGTCTGCAATATGTTGAGCTTTGCTTTTCTTTTGTTTCTATGTTAAGCCATTGTGTCAATGTTTCTAAAACTACTTGGCTATTTACCAGGCCCGAGTCAATGACAAAGTCTGATGTTACTGAAAAGCTGTTATAATATTACAGGGAGATTTGCACATGCACAAGATCACACAAATCATTTTGGCGTTTATTTTTCTTTTATTTCAGTTATTTTCTGAACATTTTTCTGTGCACAACTTTGCTGAAAAAAAGACATAGCTTTAGTTCAAATCACATTCCAGTGTTTCCCATCACTCAGGTTTCAGACTGAGCACCCTTACCCTGTCCTGCAGCCCAATCAGTCCCCTTTTCACAGGCCCAGTCACAGCCAGCAGGGATTAAGTTCTTACAAAGCATCTGCAGTGAAACCAAACCATGGAGAGACAAGCCCACACTGACACCCACAGCCCCCTTCCTCACAGGGCACCAGAGGCCAAGACACACACACACACACACACACACACACACACACACACACACACACACAC